>ML781537.1:1277860-1324104 GCA_009831015.1 Picea engelmannii
CATAGTGGGTCTTATTTAATAATATAGTGGACCTAGTCCACCTTACATTGAATGACCTCCACTATTATCACTATGGTCCCTCTAGGCCCCCCCCACTACCTCTCTAGCTACCTTACAAATACCGAATATACCGTGGAGGTAAATATTTTTGTTAGGACCAATTTCCTTAAATTTAGTAAGAGTAGTAAAGCCTGGTAATAAGGAAACAATGTTTACTCATTTATCCACAAGAAGGGAGAGATTATAATTATATTTTTAATTTATGGAGAAATTTTCTTGGAAAAGAAATTTTATTAAATCACTTTGTAAAGACTGGAAAAATATATTTTCCATTGTCTTATTTTCATCTAAGAGAAAATAATTTCATTTAAATTCTGTAGGTCATTTAAATTATGTCTACATACATATCATTATTTTCACTATTTTTAATATTATTTTATTATTCTGAAAATGGAAGATAAAGTTCGTAAAAGACCTGAGACTACATAGAATATAATTTATTAATATTCTAATGTCAAAGCACAGCCTGTGACCAAATACTTTATCCATCTCATGGTCTTTGGGACTTTTGGACTTGGAGCTCCGGGGTGTTTGGGGTGATGAAATCTACGAGCCAAAGTTGTCGAAGGCCCAAACCCTACCTTTCCCTCTACAAGGTTGCATATATATATAAAATATAATTAATTATATTATTGTGTTTAATGTGCTCAATTAACGTAATTTTTTAGAATACACTTTTATTACAATATATATATTATATTATAATCCAAAATAATACATTGCATTTAAATCACAATGTAATACAAGTGGGTACCCCTCTGGAACTCCGAGACTCCAGGTTATTTGAGCATAAATAATTTTCTGGAAGAGTCGAAGGTGTGGACCCGAGTATCTTTTCCTCCATTACAATATTCAATATTAATTATAATACTGGAGATTGTTTAAACTTGGGTGAGATTTTTGAGAGGTATAATATAATATATTATATTATACTAAGGTTAATTAAAATAGCCACACGTGAATAAGGCCAAATCCTTTCCTTTTTAAATATTAAATGATGTGGGAACGTGCATAAGTGGGGCCACTTTGGGGCTTCGACAATCCAGGGCTTATGTGATAAAGTACCAACCATTTTTCCTTTTTTAATTTAATATTTAATGCAAAAATCATGTGCAAGCGTGGATCCTTTGGGACTTCAAGGGATATTTGGGATGATAGAATGAACAAGCTAAAAGAGTAAGGCTCGAACCTAGCTTCTAGTACCCCAATATTATAATAAACATTAAACATGATCAATTATATTGTATGACAATATAATTACTTATATTACATAAAGGAATAATATAAGTGGGACCCTCTCGATAGCTTCAGTATTTGGGAGTTTAGGTTCTATTCATAAAATAATGATGATAAATTTCACTGAAGTCTGGAGGCTTAGGTATTCATGTATACTAATAATCTTAAGTTCTCCTTTGATATATTAAATCATATTATAATAAAATTAGATAGAATTATGTTATAATACAATATAATTAATAAAATAACAATCTTGTAATAATAAATATTAAATTTAAGTCCCCGAGGTGTAGGACAGTCAGTGACGAAGTGTGTTGTTAAGCCACTCCGTGTTGTTAAAGTCACCGGTTCGAAACCTGCGGAGACAAAAAATCCAACCATGTTAAGGGTTGGTGTGGCTCAGGCCGGGTGCGATCCCTGGGTGATTTTGACGGCTTAGATGCCCTTGAGTCGTGGTTTCTCAAGCCACATGTTAATCACATAACCAACAGATCCCGCACAAATTAACAAACAAAAAAAAATATTAAATTTAATATAGTTAATCCTTTTCCCCAGTAAATAAATGAATATACATAGTTATATATATGTGCGAAATTACGTGAAAATTCAGTATGGATTTGTGTGTCAGGAGGGATTGAATTATATACCTTAATTAAGGTTAATAAGATTAATTATATTATGGAGAAATTAACCTCATTGTGTTATAATATAATTACTAAGAATTATCATATGAGTAATTTATTGAGGTAGTGATAAACTACTTCTAAGGGGGGAAAGAGAAAATAAAACCTGAGTAATTACTGGGCCATGGGTATTAGGCTAAGAAAAAATCAATTATTGGATAATTAATTTGTGGAGGATAATTATACTTTATGAGGTTTACGTAATTGATCACAAAAAAATGGTATTATGTGAAATACTAATTAGTTATTTTAATTGGACTATAAGAGAGGGACAATTGTCATCCTCTAGTAGAGTAAGCCTAAGTGCCTTACAATGACATGGTGAATTAATGTTGACTAAGAACATCATTGTGATGGCGCATGTTAATCTTCAATGCATTTAATATTTGAGTGAGGTCTAATAGTATTGGTGAATGTTAGGTGCCGAATGGATCCTAATCAAAGTTCAGTAGATCTGGCATGCATCGAGAATGTCCATCGAGAGAAAGGGAATATCCTTGATACCATATTCATTGGAGGCAAGAGAAAAATTTATACCCCATTCCTTAGAAAGGTACTTAGGATCGGGTGTGTGACACTTAATCTTTTTCAGGGATGTATTTTTTTACACTGGGACAGTTTCCTTGTACATCATATACCATGTCAGAGCTCTATCTATGAAATTGGTCTCCAACTATGTTATCATCAATTATTTATCTATGATCCTCTTCACAGATCATATAGCTTCACGTGTAATTGAATATCAATCTACATTTTCTTTACCCATTCCATAAAAAACTAGGTAGCCTCGAAGTTGTATCCTGATTTGGAATCCTCAATATGGTGCTATGTCCTCCTGACTCACTACTAGTTGTTGGTGATACTGATACCAAAAATATTCCCTTCAAAGTGTTTCTGACTTCAAACTCTTCTCCACTCATATGTTCTCATATTCTTTATTAAATGCATATATCTATGTTGTCTGATGTTTCTTCTTCTTAATTAAATTTTTTCAAGGGAGGTGGTTCAAAAAGTGGGTTCCTCCATATTCTCTCATCATCTTCGGTGAGGTATCCCAGAGATCTTCCTAACTATAGTATTGGAAGTTCATTCACAATAGCTAAATAATATTTCCCTTATCGAAGGGGTTCTTCACCATCTTATCGTACATCAATGCCTCTACTATGCACCTTGTCTTCCTCTTATTTTGTTTCATCTCTCAATAGCCAAGGGAATATAAATTTGTCTTATCTCACCCTACTACCACTACTCTTTGTATACTCAGTTGATACCCTACTCATAACACAACATCTCTTCGACGACCTATCTCCTTCCATGCTCCTCTTTGGCACAACACTCTCTCCCACACATCCTCCTAGTGTGGTATATTTCCTCTTCATTATAGGTCTTACCCCTCATCTTTCACCCCTTTCTATCTTATTTCTACTTCTCTTCTTGACTGTCCTCCTTGTATCAAATATTATTGTGTATATCTCATCTGGTTCTCTCCTTTTCTCTTTTGGGTCCATTCTCTTCTCACTACATCTAAACATCTATATCCTCTCAACTTAGTCCATATTCTCTCTCTCTCTCTCTCTCTCTCTCTCTCTCTCTCTCTCTCTCCTTGATTTTCATCACCCCCCTCAACACAAAGGAATATACATCACCATCCTATTAGGATCCATGCACATTAATCCATTTTCTACAAACAAAATCTTAATCCATAGGGGAATTTCTCCCAACAACCTCTTTCGAGGGCCTTCAAGAAACTTTATTTTATCCTCACTAAAATAATCATTGTATTTGATCGTGAAATCAACAATGTATCCTTCCTTCACTCAGTTGAACCAAAATTTTATTGCTCAAGCCCACTTATTATCTACATATTTCATTGTATTTAATGTAGTTTGGTCCTACACCAGTGGTTCATATACTCTCACATTAGTGTTAATGATTTCCTACCACTTCATCAATTCATATAAAAAACAAGGAAAATCGACAAAAACAATCTCATGCAAAACTGCGTAGATATACCTCTAGAGTCTATTTCCAATGTTCTACATTGGTTATTAAACCCTTGGTATATCATCATGAAAATTTATCTTCTTTCATAGATAACTAGTCTTTTGTTTCCTCCCAAGATTGATTCCACCTCATTCTTTTCCTTCATCATGTAATACAAAACCTCCATGTCCCAGAAGTAGAACCATTTGTTGTCTTTCACATGTGTTTTCTAACACTAGGGTGTTAAATACCTAATTTTTATCAATATTTTACGAACAAAACCCCAAGGTGTCGACACATTAAATCCTTAGTCAAGGACTGAAGATGGCCTCACTTGAGATGCCATGAGAATGAAATGGACCCTTTGGTCTTGTGTCATATGTGAAGAGATAATGAATACAAGGAAAAATATTGAGATTTCATTCATTCATTCATTAATTTATAACCCATTAACACATACATCCATTCAACTTCTAAACACATATCAAATGGCAGAGAGAAATATGGATTTGTATTATATTCATTAGTCTTCAGAATTCATATAGAGACAGACTCATGTCACATAGAATTGCGCTCTTCTGCTCTAGTTCATTCAAACAACACTGCATTATGTTCCCTACACTTGTCTTCCACACAAAATAGACTCTAATATATACTCTTTTCATAACTTTTGCAAGAATCATACAAAACTGATTCAAAACTTAGACAAGACTCGTACAAAACTCAAATAGAATTAGACTGAAAACTAAATTGTTCTTCCTTCTTTTACACTTGACTCTATCTTCTCCTTCTGTTGCAACTCTCTATCACTTTCTTATCTGCTCCACTCTCTTCAGTGATCACTAGTTTCAAATGATTCTTTTATTTGCATCCATCCCATGTAACCTCCTTGGAGTGTGGCAATCCTAAATTACTTTCCATCTCATCCATAATATTTCCCACAATCCCTCAATCCATCTTTCCTCATCATTAAATAATATTCCAGAAGGTATTATCTTCATGCAGTATCTTCTATATATTTTTCACATAATACAAAACTTGGTTGTTACATGCACCATATTCCTTTGGTTGGTGCAACTGCTTATTCTCCTTGCAACACATAGTGTATATGTGTGCACAATGTTCATTTGTGTGTGTTCGCATCTCACCCAAAACCTTGGGTACCAACAAATTACACCAATTTGTGGTAACCCTAGGGCTCATGTCTATGGTGAATACCATCTGCAGTTAACTTAGTCACTATTAGATCTATGTCTCCACAATTACCCCTGTTTTCTATGAAAAATATACAATGAATATTGTTATAGGTGAAGATATATAAGACCACCCAATCATAGACTAAATATATCGGTGTTATAATTCTATGGTGAACACTGTCTATAGTAAAAATAAATTTTTCTATGGTGAACTCTTCAGTTATCGTGGATTAAAGGAGGGTGTGAATACTTTGTTGTTGCAACATTTTTGGAATTAAAATGTGTGAATATTTGTCAGTGAATACTCCTATCTATGGGAACCCTAAGAGTTTTATCTGTAGTGAACTATATTGGTATTATAAACTTTTTCTATGGTGAATAATCTTTCCTATGGTGAAAATGTTTTAGTGAATATATGTCGAAATCTAGTCACAAACTTCACCTCCAGAAGTCTTGGAACTAACATAAATCATTCAACCATATTGGAGTTGTGGAAAACTCATTACCTATGTTTACATAGCAATAAACAACATTAAATTGATATTTGGATTGAATAATACTGTGAGAGGAATCATTTCTTCACAACTTCAAACGTAAATAGATGCACAAGTTCATTTTCCCACTCTTTTTAAATTTATTTTCACTCTATTTAAAATATGAAAAATTCACCACATTTACGAAAACCTACCAAGGAGAGGCATAGAAAAGAAACCCTACATAACATTTGAAAATATATAGAATCATTAGATTAACATAGAGAAGAGAGAGAATCTAAAATTCAAACATAGATAGAAATAATTCTTGTTAATAAGTTTAGATCCTTGGAAGAGAAGATCCATAAATAGATAGATAGTAGAATATTAGGGTTGGAGGCTAAGTTTTAGGAAATAGAGATTAGATTACAAGGAATGGAAAAACAAGGCCAAGAAAAGAAACAATCAACCCAAGAATGGGATGTTGATAATATAGAAAGTCTCAATATGAAGAACAAAATTAAAAAGCTAGAAGATAAGCTAAGAAACAATTTGTCCCTAAATAATTTTGAAGGTAAATTGGATATCAAACCAATGAAAGAGGAAATGAATACGCTCATAGATTTAGACCACAACCATAACAAAAACTACTTGGAACTCATAATTGTTTTTTAAAAATAAAATTTGCATGGCGACATGTTGGCAATAGTGATGGAATAACTACAAAATAATTACAAATTGAAACAACTTGTTTCATAGAAGAAAATAGGTTGGGAAAAACATTTGAGAATAAATATAGTCTAATTCATGTTAAAGTAATCTCTAATGAGCATAAAAATAACATACTCAATAAAATTCTAAGAGTAAAAAGGTTCAGAATATTTCTAAATCAAGAGATTATTCTAGAAGGCCAAGCTAAATTGAGGAAGTTCAGAAGGTAAAGTGAGCCATGAATGAAGGAAAATGGGAAATAGTTAGGAATATAAAAGCTATTATTATGGTTAGAGACCAAAAATATAATAAAAAAATGAATTTGGGACAGTTCATCTCCTCTTGTGTAATTGTTGTGGCTTTCCATGGAGAAAAGGACCTATGTTAAGTTGCATCCCAAGTAAAAGTGATATTATACTATGTATTGAAACTTGGGAGCGTGAAGAATCTAAAGTCCCTAACGTAGAATGATTGGTATGGAATACGAGATACTACCAAAAAGGGGTCAAATGCATAGCTTCTTACATAAAAATGAACATTTTCCCTCACATTAGGATATACAAAAATACCTTTCCAATTGATGCATGTGGATGGAGATCTCAGATATTAATGCTAAGAATATTTACATTACCATTTTTTATTTAGTAGTTATTAACTGTACCTTTTATAAAAACATAATGTAGATAAAAAAAAATGTTACAATAACTTAAAAGAAGATATTTACGTGCTTCTCTTCTCCTGGTCATTATCATTTTTTTCCATAATCGTTTTTCAACCATTTTCTATGAATAAAATAAATAAATTATGAAATATGTCTAAAATATTAAGTAAATAATTTTAGGCTAAAATTGTCTTTACATTAAGGTTCATGTAAAATACAATAACACACAGGAGTTTCCTTAATATAGGATTAAGCACAAACATTAACAAAATGGTTTAGTGAATAAAAAAAAATTCACGAGTGCATCATTTTTGTGTATTTCACAACACTAAAGATAGAAATATTTTTTTAAATCTCATGCCAAATGGTTTTCCCTTAATAAAAAAGTTCATTGGTGCTTTATTACTAGATAATGCATACCATAGATCGTGAAAGTGTTAAAGACAAATTCACAGCAATAGAATTTGGGATCAATTGCAATGAGTGGTTAAAATACAATAAGTACACAAATCCACATATAAAAGTACACAAAGCAAATAAATATTCGTTTCCTTAAAATATGTCTCATCATTGGATTTTGCACAGAATAGAAAAAAGAGAAGCAACAAGAAAACTAGGGTGAGAGTGGGAAACCCTATCTAATCCCCCTTGATGGATTAAAGAAGTTTGATGATGATTCGTTAATCAATAATACAAAAGAAACAATAATCACACATACCATAATCCACTTTAAAAGAGGAATTGAGAACCCTATGTGAATTAATATGTAGTGTCCCTGATCCATAACCCTCTATAATTGTACATATACACTGGTGAGCCAAAGGCTCCTGATTTTGGTGTTGCGTGCATCAAATAAAGTGCAGGAAGAATTGATATAAAGACAATGTGCACACATTTTGTGTGTTGCATGCACCTAGGTTAGTGCACGGTAATGACCTGGAAGTTCCCTATGATGAGTTATATATATATATATATATATATATATATATATATATATATATATATATATATATATATATATATGAATATTTATGTTTGAGGTTGGTGAGCCTAGATGTAGATAGGCCATTGCACCTATCCATGCAAATATAAGCATGCATATTAATACAATATTGCATTTCTACGTACTGACTGACTCAGAAAAAAAGAGAAGGGGGGCCTACTCCACCAGAAAAGGGAAAAGTGACGTAGCACCCCCTACCTCAGTAAGTTCTGCATGACCTCTCAGTCTAAGGATCGTTCTATCCTTCAAATCCGCAGAACTGAAATGGTTCTTTTGGCCTTCTTCGAGAACTCACAAATCTGATCCATAGGTCCTTCATGAAACTCCACCTGCACAAGCATGCAATAGGCACGATCTTTCACCTGCACACGACATCAGCATGACTGCAACCTTTTCCCAAAATGGAATTTTGAGTTTCGGGACTCCCTGAGCCCTAATTTCGAGAGTCTCTACCTCCTCGATCCTCCGATCTCCGAAATACCAAAATGGCACTCAACCATGATTAGCTCCCTGGGCCATATCTCAGTCCATATGACCACTCTCCCTATGACCACAGCCTACCTCGGGGTTTCCAATACCAAGTTTCCTGACACCTTGTCCTCAGGACTTCCAAAATCCTGATCCCCAGTATGCTGAAACGTGTGACTGCAACCTCACTCCAACAATACGTCATTTTTGGGACTTCGGGGTTTCCAACGCCAAAGTTCCCAGTTTCTTATCCTCGAGATGGATGAAAAGATGAATCCCAAAATGCCAAAATGTGTCTCGTCTCTATTCCTCCTATTCTTTCTGAAATTCATGTTCCAGAACTTCGTGAATCTCGGCACAACAATTCCTTGTCCTCTTGTACTTCCAGTATCCAACATATCGAAGTACCGAAATCCTGAAACTTCGGTCCTCCTTTTCCTGAGCAAGATCAGCGGCTGTGAGCCCCCCTGATCCAACGAATCATATCCTTTCGAGATCTCATGGGTCAAGAATCCCAAATTCTTATCCTTTTTATTCTCGATAGTCGAAATGCCAAAATCTCCCTTCCAGGGATTTTCTTGATGTCTCGATCGCTCGCCACGTGTTCTCCTATTTGGACGATCACGATCCTTTCAGGATTTCTTGACTCTATGACCCCAATGACATTGATCCCTGGTCCTTCGAACTCCTGGTATCCGAACTTCTGGTACCTCCCCAATCATTGCCACTCATCCTCCACAAATGGACGGTCCTGTTTGCTTCGGGCCTTCGCAAGTTGTGAAGTCGAAAGACTCCTCCTGTTTTTCTCTTCGGTGTCGAATCCCTAAAATATCGAAATGTCCTTCCAACGATTTTCCCGAAACGTCACCTATATGCACCTTTTTAGGACTTTAGGATTCGAAATTTCATGAATCCTCTGCGACAAATGCTTTCTCCTTCAAACTCCCGGTATTCAAAACCCTGATATGCCAAAATTTTTGCTCCAGAGGCAAGTCGCGTTTCGCGACTTTGGGGTTTCACTGTGAAGTGCCCTGGTCTCTTGTCATCGGGATTTCTGAAATGCCAAAATGATCTAGTGGCTCCTCTCCTTCATACATGAGGATTAAACCTCATGAAACTCCTCCCAGATCCGATCGCTATCGACTATCTGTGCGAGATCTGATAGCCCATATCTACTCTTTTCCGCTGCGCTTTCTTGCTGCACCTAGACTTGAAACTTCAACGGTCCAGATCTTATCTTCGTCTGATCTGAAGATAGTTGTGCTTCCCTCCTTGTGAGCGCTCTATTTCTTCCCGAACCTTGGAAGAATTCACCTTATCAAATACCTCATCCTTTTCTCCTATTACTACGAATCCTGTGACTTCAGCTTCTGTTGGCATTCTTGAACCCACTGACCTTCCTGAGCTTGCTTGAACTGAAACCTTCCAAAGGGTATTTCTAGCCTCTGCAACCTCTCAGCTATGGTCCATGCATGAAAGCACTCTCCCTCTTGAGCTTTATTCTCTTCGAATCCTTGAAGGATTCTTCGACCTCTGTGCTCCTCACAGGTCTCTGTCCCTCTTGGACTTTGCTTGCTATGAACCCGTGAAAGGATTCCTAACTTCTACACTCCTTGTAGAGTCTTTGCACACATGAAGGTGCTATCTGTCATGAGCTTGTCTACTACTTAGACCTCTAAGGGACTTCACCCATTTCCCTTCTCCCTCAGATGGAGAATCTAATGCCCTCTTGGCAGTCTCTTGCTCAAGCAACTCCTTTTTGAGTCTACAGGGTGTTCAACAACCCTATGAAGATCCTCTCCTAGACTCTCCTCTATTCTAGACCTCGAAAGAGTTATTTCCTGTGCACTCTTGCACCTTCTCAATGCCCTCCTGGCAGAGTTCTATAAAATTCTCAGTGATTCTAATTTCTCCTTGAACCCACAATGGAATTCTCCTCTGCACTCTGTCTCTATGCTCAATGCCCTCCTAGCAGAGCTCTATAAAATCCTCAATGATTCTAATTTCTCCTTTTGAACTCGAACCAAAGTTATTCTCCTCA
Organism: Picea engelmannii; assembly: GCA_009831015.1. NCBI lineage: Eukaryota > Viridiplantae > Streptophyta > Pinopsida > Pinales > Pinaceae > Picea > Picea engelmannii. Next base: position 1,288,376 of record ML781537.1, read on the forward strand.
ATGAAACCTGTGAATCTGCTCAATGTCTGCTTGGGAGAGCTCTTCCAGAATCCTGCAGTGATTTTGTCTTCTGCTGTGTTCTCCTCTACACAGTCTTACCTCCAAGTTATTCAACAACCATGAGGTTTCTCCCTGAGTTTAGGACTTCGGCTGGTGTACCCTCCTGGCACGTCTTTGTCAAAATTTTGTAGAATTCAAAAGTGCATCTACACTAGCCTTCAGAACCCACAGTGTTCTGTCATGCCCTCTTGGCATGAAGCCTCAAAGAACCCCAAACCTAAGATCAAAGAACCCAATAGATAGAAGAATCTATTTGTCCCTACAAATGCATACTAACGCACATCTACAACATATAATGAACACACATAAAGACATTAATCATACACAGAATAACATGCAAGAAAACCGCTTCTGTTTGTATTAATATAAAATGCCTCCTTTACAAGATGTTCGTGAGTGTGGACTGAAACAGAGTCTCGACTCTCTTCTCTTCTCTAACTCTTCCAGAGCTCTCCTATCTCTCTACTCTTTTCTCCTCACTACTTTTTCAAAATAAGATCTACGATATTTTACATGAGAGGGCTCTTCGAGCTCTTCTCTCCTAGCTACCTACGTTATTTAATTACATTGAATTACATTGAATGGGATGTCTAGTCCAGATCGGATCTAGATTCAGCCTTACAACCATTAAAGGAAACCCTTTATCTAAGCCTACACATAGGCATAGATTTGTCTCTACCAGCCTTACAAACATTAATTACATTGAAATCAAATTCAAAATGTGAGAGGAATGGCACCTCTCTTCTTTGAATGTGTTATTTGAATGCGCTGAGTGGGCTGGTTGGCTGGTGCATGGATGGATTGGGAGCGATGCTCCTGCATCATACTCCTCTGCTGTGAAAAATTGATGAGCTCCTACTCATGAGCTCTCCACCATGGCTGTTGAAATCCACCTGGATCCCAAGAAACTCTTTGGAGTTGTTCATCTACTCCACTTCTTTGTTGTTGTTGTTGTTTCTTCCACTGCTCTGATGCTATTGTTGTCTCCCTTCTACTCAACCTTTCCCTGCTGACAGTCTCCTATGATAACTTCAACATTAGCTTCCTAATCTGCTCGATCATTTCGTCCAGATGCTGAAATGGTTGGTTTTGTCCATGCAGTCTCCTCTTTTGTAATATCTTTCTACAAATGGGCAGATCATCATGATCTCCCATGCTATCTTTTCCATCCCCCGTGGCCTTAACTTGCCACTCTTTTGCAAATTTCAATTCTGCAATCTCCTCACTGAACTATTGTTCAACTTCTTCTTGTGGCAGCATTACTTCTGCCATTTCTCCTTGTGCCAGTGTGTTTCCATCGTCTTCTAGCTGCTCCTCAGAGTGGTATTCTCCTCCATCTGTCTCCAACTTAATCTATTGGATGTGCATGTTTTTCACTATCACCCTTTTCTCCAGGGCTTCCAATTCTTGACACAGATCAACAAAATCCATGTTTTTTGCCTCCTCCTTGGCTTCTTTTGCTGCAAGCTCAAATGCTACAATTGTCTCCTTTTCATCTTCCTGGCTAAAAATTTTGAGCCATTCCTCGGAATGGTCATCTCCTTATTCTTCTTGGGTAGCTTCTAACATATGCTCCAATCCCTCTTCCATGACAATCACAGTTGGTTGTCTTCCTATTGTTGCTGCTTCTGCAACACAGACTCTTGCTTCAACTGGGCTCAATGGTAGAAATACCCGAATTCCTCCAATCATCAAAATGTTATTCTGATCTTCCTCTGTCAACTCCTCTGGCTTATCCAAACTCACCCTTGAGTTCATGAGACCTTCAGACAGCCTCACTTCTATTCCCATGCCCACCTGGCAAATTGGGAATTCTCTGTTGCCCTCCTGGAAGTCTATGAGATCCTCAGATACCATCTCATTACCCTCTTGGAAATGTGAAATTCCCTCGCTTTCCTCCTGACAGTCTATGAGATCCTACAACGATCTCATTTCATTTCCCTCCAGAAAATTGGGAATTTCCTCTCTTCTCCCCTGGCAGTCTCTGAGATCTTCCAGTGATCTCTCTTCTTCATCACTGAGATTTCTCCCAGCCTCTAGCTCACATACCTGAACCATGTCCTTTGGTCTGTTGAGGTTTTCAACATGCCTCAACCACCTTCTCAGTAGCCTCTATTATATTTTGGCCATCAATGCCCTGACTGGCCATTTAAACTTTTTCCTAATGGGCCATTCATACACCCATCGTGACCTTGTATCCTGTTGCACCCGCAGTGCAAGCTCATCCATCCTCACCCTGATCTAGGAAAGTTCTTTATCCCTTGCAGTGTTCTCCTGCTACTGGTGGTTCTTCTTCCCACCACGTGTATGGCCTTTAGTATCCATATACTTGTTGTCTGTCTACCCTCCTGGAAAATCTCATTGCTTTTACTCTGCAACCCTAAGTGTTTCAGCGTTCCCTTACAATCTTCCTGAATGTTTTCCTGACTGATGCCTACTTGCAAAAAATCACCACAAAGTTTCAATACTCTGCCTTCTTCTTCCTGTCTCTACAAGCTATCTCTGATACCAAAATGATGTGCATCAGAGTGCTCTTTTTCTCCTGCTGTATATAGATGAACCTCTGATTCTGACTTCACTTGTTGTCAACAGAATTTCTCCTTCTGTCTCTCCTCTATCTATAAACAAAGTGATGGTCGCTTCTCTTTCTCTTCCACCTGAAATCTACAGGATAAAATATCAGCTCTGATACCACAACTGACGCAACACCCCCTACCTCAGTAGGTTCTACACGACCTCCCGGTCTAAAGATCGTTCTATCCTTCAAATCTACAGAACCAAAATGGTTCTTTTGGCCTTCTTTGAGACCTCACGAATCCAATCCACAGGTCCTTCATGAAACTCCACCTGCACAAGCGTGCAATAGGCACGAGCTTTCACCTGCACATGGCCTCAGCACGACCATGACCTTTTCCCGAAATGGAATTTTGGGTTTTGGGACTCCCTAAGCCCTAATGTCGAGAGTCTCTACCTCCTCGATCCTCCGATATCCAAAATATCGAAATGGAACTCAACCATGATTAGATCCCTGGGCCATATCTCAGTCCATATGACCGCTCTCCTCATGACCACAACCTACTTTAGGGTTTCCAATACCAACTTTCCCAACTCCTTGTCCTCGAGACTTCCGAAATCCCGATCCACGGTATGCCAAAACGTGTGACCGCAACCTCACTCCAACAATACATCGTTTTCAAGACTTCGGGGTTTCCAACACCGAAGTTCATAGTTTCTTATCCTCGAGATGGCCGAAAATCCTAATCCTAAAATGTCAAAATGTGTCTCGGTGCTATTCCTCCTATGCTTTCAGAAATTCGCATTTAGAAACTTTGTGAATCCCATCACAACAATTCCTTGTCCTCTCGTACTTTCGGTATCTAAAATACCGAAGTACCGAAATCCTGAAACTCCGGTCCTCCTTCTCCTGAGAAAGATCAATGGCTGTGAGCACCCATGATCCAATGGCTTAGATCCTTTCAGGATCTCATTTGTCAAGAATCCCAAATTCTTACCCTTTGCATTCTTGGTAGCCAAAATGCTGAAATATCCCTTGCGGGGATTTTCTCAATGCCTCGATCGCTCACCACGTGTCGTCCTATTTGGACGGTCACGATCCTTTTGGGATTTCATGACTCTGTGACCCCAACGACACTGATCCCTAGTCCTTCAAACTGTTACACATTATTTTCATCATCCCTATGATCGTTAATTATGTAAACATATATGTTGCCTTCAGAGGGGTCAGTGGCCTGAGTTCCTAAAGAGAGAAGGGAGAAGAACTTCTCCTGAGAAAAGAAGTTTCTTTTTCCTATGTAAAAACCTTATAAAAAGGGAAGTTCGCAGGTTGCTATATAGGCAGGGTGTAAGAATGACCTATTCTCACAGGTTGCACTATAGACAGGGTGTGAGGTGTTCGCAGGTTGCTCTATAGTTAGGGTGTGAGAATTCCAGCACGTGGGAATAATGAGCGTTTTCTCGAATCTTCTAGAAGGAGAAGCTTCTATGGTGAGGTGACATCCGAATGGTTTGGATCTTACTCTCTTTCATGATTTAGTGGGATCATCCTAACCTCCTCACCTTATCTTCTTCAACTTATAAAAGGAGAGGATTTCTCATGGAGAAAGTTAGCTTGAGCTTTTGTTAGCTTTGGTTGGCTTGGAATTATTAGCTTGGTTGGAGTAGCTTTGAGATTTGCTTTGTCAAAGTAGATTGTGAATATCATCAGATCTATGCTCTCAAAATTCTTGGAGTCAAAGTGTGTGAGGAATGAAGGACAGTTGGAAGGGACCTTACGACATCAAGGCCATGGTTGTAATCTCTCTTTCACATTTAATATGATACAATAATATGATTCTTTCCTATAAAGCTTGTTGTGTTTTATTGTATGATTCCTTGATCACATACATAGGTTTATATTGAGTTTATGCTATTGCTGTCACTTTGGTTGGTTTGTGTTGTTCTGATCTTGACTGCACAAGAGAACTGGAGTGAAGCGGGAGAAACAAAGACTATAGGAAGCGATTATAAGGTATGTTACTTATTCTTGCCTCTTAGTAAATTCAATATTTAAAACTTAAGGAAAGCGTCATATTTTGTCTTGTTTTGTTCTAGATTCGGGTGGATCTAGGGAGATCGATTTGTGTCCGCACTCACGGATTTATCCAATAACAAAATTGGCGACTCCATTGGGGAAAGAATTGTTTCCTAGTTAGTATAGTTTCCCTTACTTTGATTGTTTTTTTTCTGGTCTCTGAGTCTGTGGGAGATCCATCACAACTCTTTGGATCTGAAAGTTCACTTAAAAATTTTGTCCTTTTTCCAAATTTTGTGTTTACAGACATTCTTGCACTGTACCCTTTAGTGGCCTGTGAGAATCATCTGATTTCACACCCTACTGTGTAATCCAGTGTGAGGTGTTCACACCCTACCTGTGTCTAGCCTGCGAACTTCACTAATGTTCGCACTGCACCCTATAGCTAGGCTGCGAACCCATTTGAAATTTGTGTTTGAAATTAGGATATCCTATTTGTTGATGCCCAGTTTTGCTTTGATCAGCTATATTGAACTTTTGGAGACTATATTGATCTGTTTATAGTCTGCTTGACATTCTTTGAGTTGCTTATAGCCATCTTTGTTTTGTTTGGTTTTGAAGGATTAGTCTCTTTCTTTGAGTGTCTTTCAATTACAAAGCATGTGTTTTCTTTAGAATTGTTTAGAGAAAGATTAGATTTCTTCTGAATAGTTCGCTTTAAAAGAAAACTTTTGTTTGGGTTTCTTTGTTTTAAGAAAGTTCATTATTGCTTTTAGTGAAATTTTTGAAACATAAAGATTTAATTTCTTGCTTTATATTAGATTGGGGGCGTCCTTGCATTTGAAGTAGTGAAATTGCATGATTGATATTGATGAGTTTAATAGACTTTGGGACATGTGCATATGGGAATGATAAATGTTTTCTCCTTCTCGTAGAATAGATTTCATCGAAATGAAACAATTGTATCTTCATATATTTGCATAATTTTCGATTCGGTCAAAACACCATATTGTCCACGCCATCTTCCTTTTGAGTAACAACAGCCATAAAATAAAGCGCTTATAAAATTTATTAGACATATTTATCTTCTTGGTAGAAAACCTACATTAAATTAGTTGTAGGGCTTTGGAATAGGTGTGAAAGATAACTTTCCAAAGTCGCAAACAAACATAGAATCTTGAGTTAGGGAGCATTTAAATCCACTTATTACATTTTGTCCTGGGAATCCCTTCTAACACAAGGGTCAAGCATGAGGTCGCATTGGTACTGGCAGAGTTACTCACCCTGCTTTGTTGGTATCAGTGTAGAGATTGCACGTATTATGGGGATCACTCAGAGGTATACCCACAATGATGAGTGGAAGCCTTTTGAGCTGATTTCGGGCTAGATACCCTGCCCTTGCGTGTGGATCAGACTGTGGACTGTTTCCCCAGGCATCATTGTTGTTTGTGGTAACCTTAATGGCCTATCTCTCTAGGTTCTTTACACGAGGTGACTGTGGAGGGGCAAGTCTTCACGGTACCTGGAATCGGCGTTGGCCAAACTCACTCGGGCTCCTTGGAGGGTATACCCATGATTATGTGTGGGAGCTTGCACCAGGGTGTAAGTCCATTAAGCAGGTCGTCAACGTAACTTTTCCACCCACTCTATCTCAGCCCTTTCTTACTTTGTTCCCGCGACGTTGGATTTCATCACCAACTAGTGCGTTCATTGTGAGAAGGTTCTGTTTGTTTGCTTGCTTCCTAGATTTTTAGCGTGTGTTGTTTGTTTTCCCTAGTGGACTCTAGATTGGATTTTTTTTTTTCATGGCGTCAGTTCCCGAAATGAACAATGAAGGAACCTCTGCTCCAGGGGAACCTTTTGTTTTTCCTTCTTACGGAAACATTGGTCCTCCTCACATCGCTACTTTGAGCCTTCCAGGTCTCACTATTGGATTACCGGTATGGTTGTTTTCCACTCAGGTAATCCCGAATGCAATTAATGCTTTAGTCACAAGCACTTTCCCCCAAGAACATCAACCTCATGTTGATCCTTCACCTTCTTCACCAGTAAGGTCTTCTTTGCTTTCTTCTCTTGCAAGGTCACTTTCTGTTTCGTCTTCTTCATCAAGTGAAAGTTATGAACCTAGTAACTCGATGAATAAGAAGAATAAGAAACGAAAGAATAAGAAGAAGAAAATTAAGCAAGGATCAAAACCTCCAACTACTGTGAAACATGTTGGAAAACAACCAGTTACTGTTACTTGTAATGGGAGTGTTGATGATGTCAAGATCACCCAAACAAACCGTAAGCCCAAGTACCCTTGTAGACTTTGTAAGGGTAGCCATATTCTTAAGGATTTCCCTAGTCTATCCAAGGTTATAGAAGCCTGGTCTACACATCCTTGCCAACCCATGTCGTCAGCCTCTGAACAACATGTTGATGACTTCCCATCGACTAGTCAGGATACGGTTGGGAAGAATAAAAGTAGAGTCAAGTTCTCGTGTATGTTATAAAAAGGGAGTCATCTCACTCACCTTTGTCCTCATATGGATGCAGCCTAAAAATTACTGGAAGACATGACTGTTTCACAGCCTCAACTTCCAGCTGCTTATCACAAGCTTTCTCTCAACCCACTTGTAGTTGATGGAATGATCAATCCGGTTCCCCTGTCGGCCAGTCCGGTTGATCAAGTGGTCAATTTGGTCACGTATTTGGATGAACCAGTAGACCAAGTGGTTGATCCGATCCCATCCTCGGTCAACTCCACTCTCCCGTTAGAGAGTGAAACCCAAGCGGTCGATCCGTTTCCACCTATCGACCCCATTCTTCCCTTGGAGAATGAAACCCAAGTGGTCGATTTGATCTCTTCATTGGTTGATCCTACTCTCCCGCTTGAGAGTAAACCTGATACTGCCCAGGTTTTTCTTGTTGATACAAAATCTCCCATCCTGAGAGGTGTTCCTCCTTCTGCAGTAGGACCCCCTCCAAATAATGAGGCCATCTGTTTTGATTGGGATGTGCTAACTGGACCTCATCTTCCCTCTTACATTCCTTTCCAGATTATAGTACAGGTCTGTGGTCGGGACATTACCAAAACATTGATAGATGAAGGTTCGTCTATTAGTATTTTGTCCTCTATTGCTTGGCAAGCTTTGGATTGTCCTCCACTTGCACTGGTTACGCAGAATCTGTTAGCTTTTAATAGAAGAACTAGTCAACCTTTAGGGATCCTTCCTCAGTTTCTTGTAACTTTGGGAGGGAAAATTGTCTTCATTGATGTCATGGTAGTCCAAGACCCCTTGGATTTTTCTTTACTCCTTGGGCGAGATTATGTCTATGCCATGAAAGCTATTGTCTCTACTCTTTTTCATTTGATATCTTTCCCTCACGATGGACGAGTTGTGACTGTTGATCAACTTTCATTCATTGACCCTGCCTGGATTTCCTCCCTAAATGGTTCTTGTATGTAGATAGTATCACCCCCGCCACAGGTCAATTATGTAGCGTTGTCGCCCATGGTTTCAACTTCTGATGACTTAGATCTAGTAGTTGACATGGTGATCTCTTCGATAGGATTGTTAGAGTCTGATCTCTTTACTCCTGTCACGACCCTTGACATGGTGTCCTTCGAGAGTGTGTTTCTTCCTTCCAGTGAAGACCTCTTGGAAACCATGACTGAGTTTTGTACCTTGACATGGTGTCATTTTGGAGCATTGTCTTCTTGGAATCCATGATCAAGAAGAGGTCACGAGGATAGTTTTTGCGTCTCTGAGGCAACCTCGTTAAAAAATGAAACAGAGGTCTTTGAGCATCATTTTTTGATTTCAAGCTCATTAAAAAATGAAACCACTTACGAGGATAGATTTTTCATCTCTGTGGCAACCTCGTTAAAAAATGAAACATAGGTTACGAGCATAGTTCTTATTTCTGTGTCAAGCTCGTTAAAAAATGAAATACTTTTCCCCCTCTCTGTTTGAGTCAAGTCCTTCGTCTAGTATTTGAAGCTTCATTTCATTCTCCTTTGCAGTTGGATGAAACGAAGCTTGGGGGGCATTTGCCTCAGCCTCTGAACTTCATGCTGAAGTTAAGCCGCTAGTTTCTTAAGCTGGGGGCTAAGTACTAACCATCCATGTGTTATGCATTGGGAAGTCACAAGCATAGTTTTCTATGGTTCAAGCTTATGTAAAAATGAAACCACTTACCTCAAGAATCGTTTCCTTTGGTTCAAGCTTGTGTAAACATGAAACCAGGTCCAAGCATAGTTTAGTTTAGTTTTTAAGCTTGTGTAAAAATAAAATCTATTCCAAGCATAGTTTTGTTTTGTTTTAAAGCTTGCGTAAAAATGAAAACAATCTCGAGCTTAGTCTTTGTTCTTTCTCATGCTTGTTAATACATGAGAATAAGTTACTGAGCTTAGTCTTTGTTCTTTCTCATGCTCGTAAATCAATGAGAATGTAACCGAGTAAACTTTTATCACTTTTTCGGACTCGTAAAGGTTATACAAAAAAGGAACCCCCTGGAGTTCTCTTTAAGCTCTTTTTAGACTCTCTAAACATGAAAAGATTGTCGAGCGATCTTGTTCTTTTCACACTCGTTAAATTATTTGAAGAAAACATTTGATGAGCGATAGTTTATCACTTTTTTGTTCTCATTGAACTAATTTACGAAAAAGGAATTGGGAGAGTTCTCTTTAAGTGTTTTTCAGACTCTATAAACATGAAAAACCCCTGAGTTTTCTTTCTTTGGACTCGTTAAACAAACATCGAAAGACCCATATGGGACCTGAGTTTTCTTTATGTGTTTTTCAGACTCTTTAAACATGAAAAACCCCCGAGTTTTCTTTCTTTGGACTCATTAAACAAACATCGAAAGGCCCATATGGGATCAAACCACTCCTTCCTAGGGTTCGTTAAACATACTCCGAGGGACTCATCTGAAGGATGAGTTTACATTACAAGCATATGTTATCCTCCTCAAGATTGCGTAAAAATAAAGAGGTAATTGCCAGAAATGGTGGGGGGGAAATTGGGAAAGAATTGTGTCTAAACCTGTATTTTGTGGAAGAGTCACTTTTGAACATGATACCCTTTCACTTGCCTTATGTCTAGGTTGGAAAATCTACTTGTCTCTTGATAATACTCCTATAAGATTACAAATTGGTCTTTGATCCTTGTTGTTGAGTCAGTATTTCCAAGACAGTTATCGTGTCATCAATATGTTCAAAAAGATGTTGAACCAGAAAATCCTTCTATTGCGTCAGTCATTTCTGCAGTCTTAAAGACTTCTATTGCGTCGTCCATCCCTGAGTCAGTCTTGAATCACTTATTACTCTGATCTACATCAAATCTTGTTACTTGTTTCGTGTCATTGATGTGGGATACATTAAGGCCCTCCTGTGACAAGTCTTTTCCTGTCGACTTCAACTCATTATCCAGGAATTAGACTTAGAAATTAATTGGTACCTTGGAACTTGCATGCCTCAATGACAGGTTTTCTTTCTTTCGACAGTGGGTTTTCATTATTGACCTCTGATCGGGAGATTCCGCTGAGTGTTCGACTTCAGCTCATTTATTCACATTCGTTGGATTGTACTAGTGTACCTTGGGATTCATTGACATTAATGGTGATTTCCCTCGTGCTTGTTAACGGTATGCACTAATGACCGGTAATCAAGTGGTTTCTACCATGTTCAACTTCAATACATGTATTCACATGGATAGATTCGTACTATAGAGTGGTGGAGATGAAGACCCTGGATATTTTCTGACAGATCCAGGTTGCGTTGGAGTATATTCAGTGTACTATTGCATAGATCCACATTGTATGTCTGGTGGCTATGCTCAAATTTGAGTCTTTAACAAATATATCCACAATGTATTTTTGGTGGCTATGTTCAGATTTGAGTCATATTGGCATGGATCCACAGTGTATGTTTGGTGCCCATGACATGTCTTACTTGACATGGATCTTCGCATGTCGTCATTTATGATTTGAGTCATTTGTATTCTGAGTATGGGAATGCCTACCTCAGTGATGATATATTATTGTACTGTATTTCCTTGTTTGTTGGCAGGTTTCCGACTGACTGTTCCTTATTCCCTACACACACTCGACAAAGTATTTCAGCTATCACTCTGTTCTAACTTCATACTTTGGGGGGCTCTCTGTTACACATTATTTTCATCATCCCTATGATCATTAATGATGTAAACCTATCTGTTTCCTTCAGAGGTGTCAGTGGCCTGAGTTCCTAAAGAGAGAAGGGAGAAGAACTTCTCCTGAGAAAAGAAGTTGCTTTTTCCTATGTAAAAACCTTATAAAAAGGGAAGTTCGCAGGTTTCTATATAGGTAGAGTGCAAGAATGACCTATTATCGCAAGTTGCACTATAGCCAGGGTGCGAGGTGTTCGCAAGTTGCTCTATAGCTAGGGTGCGAGAATTCCATCACATGGGAAAAATGAGCGTTTTCTCGAATCTTCTAGAAAGAGAAGATTCTATGGTGAGGTGACATTCGAATGGTTTGGATCTTACTCGCTTTCATGATTTAGTGGGATCATCCTAACCTCCTCACCTTATCTTCTTCAACTTATAAAAGGAGAGGATTTCTCATGGAGAAAGTTAGCTTGAGCTTTTGTTAGCTTTGGTTGGCTTGGAATTATTAGCTTGATTGGAGTAGCTTTGAGATTTGCTTTGTTAAAGTAGATTGTGAATATCATTAGATCTATGCTCTCAGAATTCTTGGAGTCAAAGTGTGTGAGGAACAAAGGATAGTTGGAAGGGACCTTACGACATCAAGGCCATGGTTGTAATCTCTCTTTCACATTTAATATGATACAGTAATATGATTCTTTCCTATAAAGATTGTTGTGTTTTATTGTATGATTCCTTGATCACATACACAGGTTTATATTGAGTTTATGCTATCGCTATCACTTTGGTTGGTTTGTGTTGCTCTGATCTTGACTGCACAAGAGAACTGGAGCGAAGCGGGAGAAACAAAGACTATAGGAAGTGATTATAAGGTATGTTACTTATTCTTGCCTCTTAGTAAATTCAATATTTAAAACTTAAGGAAAGCGTCCTATTCTGTCTTGTTTTGTTCTAGATCCGGGTGGATCTAGGGAGATCGGTTTGTGTCCGCACTCATGGATTTATCCAATAACACAAACTCCTGGTATTTGAACTATCGGTAGCTCTCCGATCACTGCCACGCATCCTTCACAGATGGACGGTCCTGATCGCTTCGAGACTTCGCAAGTTGTAAAGTTGAAAGACTCCTCCTATTCTTTTCTTCGGTGTCGAATCCCCGAAATACCGAAATGCCATTACGGGGATTTTCCTGAAACGTCACCTGTATGCACCTTTTTGGGACTTCAGGATTCACGATTTCATGAATCCTCCATGACAAATGTTTTCTCCTTCAAGCTCTTGGTATCCGAAACCCTGATATGCCGAAATTTCTGCTCTGAAGGCAAGTCATGTTTCGCAACTTCAGTGTTTCACTATGAAGTGCCCCAATCTCTTGTCATCAGGATTCTCAAAATGTTGAAATGATATAGCGGATCCTCTCCTTCATATACAAGGATTAAACCTCGTGTAGCTTCTCCCAGATCCAATGGCTATCGACTATCTGTGTGAGATCTAATGACCCAGATCTACTCTTTTCGGTTGCTCTTTCTTGCTGTACCTAGACATGAAACTTCAACAGTCCAGATCTTATCTTCGTTTGATCCGATGATAGTTGTGCTTCCCTCCTTGTGAGCACTCTATTTCTTCCTAAACCTTGGAAGAATTCACCTTATCAAAGACCTCAGCCTTTTCTCCTGTTGCTATGAAGCCTGTGACTTCGACTTCTGTCGGTGTTCTTGAACCCGTTGACCTTCCTGAGCTTGCTCAAACTCAAACTTTCCAAAGGCTCTTTTTGGCCTCTACAACCTCTCGGCTATGGTCTGTGAATGAAAGCACTCTTGCTTCTAAGCTTTATTCTCTTTGAATCCTCGAAGGATTCTTCAAACTCTATATTCCTCGCAGGTCTCTATCCCTCCTGGACTTTGCTTACTCTGAACCCATGAAAGGATTCCTGACTCCTACACTCCTTGCAAAGTCTCTGCATGCATGAAAGTGCTATCTATCCTGATCTTTTCTTCTACTCAAACCTCTAAGGGACTTCACCCTTTTTCCTTCTCCCTCAGATGGAGAATCTAATTCCCTCTTGGCATTCTCTTGCTCAAGAAACTCCTTGCTGAGTCTGCAGGGTGTTCAACAACCCTGTGAAGATCCTCTCCTGGACTCTTCTCTATTCCATAACTCGAAAGAGTTATTTCCTGTGCACTCTTGCACCTTCTCAATGCCCTCCTGGAAGAGTTCTCCAGAATCCTCAGTGATTCTAATTTCTCCTTGAAACCATAATGGAATTCTCCTCTGCACTCTGTGTCTATGCTCAATGCCCTCCTAGCAGAGCTCTATAGAATCCTCAATGATTCTAATTTCTCCTTCTAAACTTGAACCAGAGTTCTTCTCCTCAATGCAACCTGTGAATCTGCTCAATGCCTACCTGGCAGAGCTCTTCCAGAATCCCGCAGTGATTTTGTCTTCTGTTATGTTCTCCTCTACATAGTCTTACCTCAAAGGTATTCAACAACCTTGAGGTTTCTCTCTGATTTTAGGACTTCGGCTGGTGTACCCTCCTGGCATGTCTTTGTCCCAATTCTGTAGAATTCAGAAGTGCATCTGCACTGGCCTTTAGAACCCATAGTGTTCTATCACGCCCTCTTGGCATGAAGCCTCAAAGAACCCCAAACCTGAAATCAAAGAACCCAATAGATAGCAGAATCTATCTGTCCCTGCAAATGCATACTAACACACATCTACAACATATAATGAACACACATAAAGACATTCATCATACACAGAATAACATGCAGGAAAACTTCTTCTGTTTGTATTAATATAAAATGCCTCCTTTACAAGGTGTTCGTGAGCACAGACTGCAACAGAGTCTCGACTCTCTTCTCTTCTCTAACTCTTGTAGGGCTCTCCTATCTCTCTACTCTTTTCTGTTCACTACTTTTTCAAAATAAGATTTAAAATATTTTACATGAGAGGGCTCTTCGAGCTCTTCTCTCCTAGCTACCTACCCTATTCAATTAAATTGAATTACATTGAATGGAATGTCTAATCCAGATCGGATATAGATTCATCCTTAGAACCATTAAAGGAAACCCTTTATCTAAGCCTGCACATAGGCATAGCTTTGGCTCTACCAGCCTTACAAACATTAATTACATTGAGATCAAATTCAAAATGTCAGAGGTATGGCGCCTCTCTTCTTTGAATGCATTCTTTGAATGAATTCTTTGAATGTGCTGAGTGCACTGTCTGGCTAGTGCATGGCTGGCTTGGGAGTGATGCTCCTACATCAAAAAGGGAGGGAGTAGTAAGTCTTGGGAAATATTTTATAATATTTATGAAAATTGTAATGTTACGGATATGTTTTTATCCTAAGTTCTTGAGGGTAGGGAACATGTCACCAAGTGGATTAAAGCTACTTTTGAAGGTGACAAGTGTCAAGTGGAAGGCATGCAATATATATTGATGGCCTTAGTGTATTTTTGGCATTATGAGGATTATTATTATTCTACATGGCATTGGCTGAGAGAGGATCAAAGATTTGGGGAAAGTAATTCATGTTGAAGGATCTCATGTGTAGAGAGGGGGTTGAGCTGAATGCAAAATATGATTATTATCTTATCTGCATAGAGAATCTTGTAAGGATTTGTGAGGCTACATTCATAGTTTCATTCTTAAAAATCCGATTTGGAATACCATGAAAAGTCTATTTGGTTGAGAGACTGGGTGTTGTGGAGTGGTTTTCAGACCCATGGGAATTCTCTCTAGGAAACAGTTTTTCTTAGAGTTGTTCCCTGGTGCACTTAGCATTAGTGGCATGTCTCATAGGCTTTCTATCTGACCTATTGTTGGTAAACATGGGAAGGGAAGTGGGGAAATTGAAGGATTGGTGAGAAGAGAAGGGGCACACTTCCATGGGTGTGACAGGTGTGTGGGTAATGAGGGATTGTGAGCTAGATGCAACAGTGGGCACCTAGGACTGTTTAATTTTTTTGAGGTTCATACTATAGCTTGTCACTAGGACCCATTTTTTTCATGGTGTATTTTGAGCCCCAGCTCAGCGGTGACCTATTGCTGAAAGCTTACGAGAAACAACATCTATGGTTGGGAGGAACATCTGATTCAAGTCCATAGTTGGTGAATTTAATAAAAATATGAGTATTATTTATGTGCTTGTCTTGTGTACTGTGTTCGTATTTGACTATGTTTGAAATGGGTTAATTCTTGTATGTGTTTCCTATAATTGTTTTTTGTTATTTTGTTTAATATTGCGTGAACATGTAAATATGGTGTTTTAATCCTTTAATTGTAGTTTTGCATGAGTATGTTAATTGATGATAACTTTTTCTATTAAGATTCACCTTACGATTATTGTTATGAGTCATCAATAAGAGATTAAAGAGAATTGAGTGGTCGGGTGTGCAGGATCCTAACCGATATCCTTCAAGAGGTCGGAACTCATGTGTGTATGGTTAAGGAATTAGACACCCTACAAATTAATAACAAAAGTGGTGCATGATGCCCAGATGGTTGTGTGCACAGTTCTACTGTGGGGTTAGTATGTTGGTTCGTGCAGTTGTTTGATTTAATTCCGCTACTTAAGGTTTTATTAACAATAATTTGTTTATTTCATTGTTATAAGTTGTGTGGTGTGACTCAAATTAGGTTGATCATGTTATCTCAAGTGATACTGCGGGCACTTGTGTGTAAAGTAGAAAATGCACAGTGAAGTTTCATAGTAATATTGGTCAGTAGTATTCTGAGAGACTGGGAGAGGTTGTAACGAGACTCAGTGTGTGACTGGGTTTGTTACATTATGATATCAAATCATGTGCAAGGTGGTAATGAGACTCAGTGGGTATTTAGGTACGTTACATTTTGGTATCAGATCTATTGTTTCAACATTGGACTTGTATGGGACAAATATTAGAATGAATAGATGTGTGTGTTAGGAATTGGTGTTGCACAGTGAAAACTTTAGTTTCACAGAAAACCATTGGTGTGTGGTATAGAGTTGTGAGGTGCGCAAAGATAGTGATGTTTGAGTGTGCACACTAGAATTTGGAATGTTAAAATTATCCAATAAATCCAATACAATGATTATGAAAAATGGTGCAAAGTTTTCATGTAGTTCTTTCATGAAACCACCTAAAAAATCTTGTGTCCTACAGATTTTGCAGAATTATCGGTGAATAGATAAGGACATAGTCAATGTATAAGGTTGAAAGAATGGAATAAGTGCATAGGACTTATAGTCCCGATGATGAGTTTGGAGATTTGTATGTTTGGTTAGGTGTTGATGGTACTGAATCCAAGGGGGAGCACATGAACATGGTCTTTGAAAGTACTACAGAAAGATGTCCAGAGATACAAGGATGATAATGAAAGGATTATGAGAGACAAGGTGAATCAAGATGAATTCAATGTCAAATTGATGCAAAGTCTGAGAATAATAGAAAATAATATGGGTAATGATACAGAGATGAGTAGATCAAGAAGTAGCAGGTCTCATCATGAGAAAAGAAGAGAAGAAATAAGTGTTGGTAAGCATTCTTTTAGGAAAGCACTTAGTATTTTGATTCCATATCTTGTTAGAAAACATACGATAAGGATTGGGGAGAACTAGATATAGGGGGAAATGAACATGATCATGCCTCTTCCATTTTATGGTGAGTGCAAAAAGGATGAAGATGCAAAGACCTAGTTTTTGGGTATGAGGAAGTACTTCCAATGACATAACTATTTTTTGCAAGAATAATGGAGAATTGTTATCTATTAGTTAAAAGGAAAGGCATGAATATGGTGGGATCAATATGTGCAAGTGCATCACATTGATGAGAAGAAAGTGACTTGGATATATTTCAAGAAGTATTTGCAAAAGAAATACTTAACAAAGCGGTATTGTGATAGGAAAATGAATGATTTCTTCAAACTCAAGCTTGGGAGCATGAAAATTGATTAGTACGAAAGAATATTTTTAGAACTGCTGAATTATGTGCCTTTTATCAAGGATGAACATGTGAATATTCATAGATATTTGAGTGGGTTTCCCTCATTTATCAATGACAAGATATAGTATGATGATACTAAGATGTTGGAATATACCATAAGGTGCATTAAGTGTCTCTATGAGCAACAAAGGTGAAAACCGAATTTCGAAAAGGATTGCAAAGACAATATGAAAATTATGGTGAAACGAAGGAAGAAGGGAGTTAAGCCACCGTTCTTTAGAAATATTTCTTAAGAACAAACGATTCTCTAGGATCCTAGAATGCAATAAATAGTGGGACAAAATCCATGGAAACAACCTATGTAGTGTTGGGGTTGTGGAATAAGTCACATGCTTATATATTTCCCTCAAGGAGGTGATAAAGTGAGGACAACGCACAATGCACAACAAGTTGTGACAATTGAGGACATGGGTAGGAATGTGCCAAGGATTTACACCACACTAGATTAAAACTAGGATGAGTTCTAGTCGCACATGATCGAGGTGGAAGGTAAGATTAACGACCAACCTATTGATATTTTAATAGACTCATGAGATATTCATAGTTATCTAGATCCTAATATGGTGGAAAGATTCCATCTGTCAAGAATAAATCTTGGAAAGCCATGGTTGGTGCAATTGTCTACAAGAGAAAAAAGGAAAACCAGTGAGATGGTTAAGGCATGTCCATTGGAGATGAATGGACTGCGCACAAAGGATGATTTGAATAATATACCTTTGGGATCATATAATTGCCTCATTTGTATGGATTGGTTAGAAGAGCATCATGTTATCCTTTATTTTTACAATAAGGTATTTACTTTCCTAGATGAGAAAGGAAGTTTGAGATTAGTTCAAATAATTCCAGGAATTGTGACTATTAGAGAAGTTTCATTTTGGGAGTTGAAGAAACATTACAAGAAAGGGTGTCAAGTACTCACAGTGCACATGGAAGAGGAACCTAAGGATAAAGTGCCAAGTGTGGAAGATTGTGCAGTGCTGAAAGAGTTTGAGGATTTATTTAAAGAGATATTGGGATTTCATCTGAAAATAGATATTGATTTCTCTATAAATATGATTATGGAATAATCACCTGTATCCAAGACTCCTTACAGGATGCGTATGTTAGAATTGAAGGAGTTGCAGATGCAACTTGAAGAGATTCTAAAGAAGGGGTATATATGCCCAAGTGTGTCACCTTGGGGTGCACCAATATTGTTTGTGATGAAGAAGAATGGTATGTTGATACTTTGTATTGACTTCAGGAAGTTGAACAAAGTAATAGTAAATAAAAAGTATCATTTGTCAAGAATAGATGCCCTATTTGATCAACTGAGTGACGCACATATATTTTCCAAGATAGATCTAAGATATGGTTATCATTAGGTGATAATAAAAGACGAAGACATCAATAATACTACCTTCAAAACAAGGTATGGTCATTACAATTTTACAGTGGTTCCATTTGGGTTGTCAAATGCACCAGTTGTTTTCTTGTGTTTAATGAATGGAGTTTTCAAGAGTTACTTAGATAAGTTTGTCATTTTGTTTTTGGATGACATTCTTATTTATTGAAATTCTAAGGAAAAGAACGAGTATCACATGAGGATGGTGTTGTAGGTGTTGATAGATCATCAATTTTATACAAATCTTAGAAAGTGTTCATTTGATTAGCGACAGATTCATTAATTGGGTCATTTTATTTAAGAATAAGGAATAGTTGTGGAACCAACAAAGATAAATCCATTGAGTGATGGTTGACACCAAGAAATGTCATAGAAGTGATATCCTTCATGCGACTAGATGGGTACTACATACGGTTTTTTGAAGGAATATCATAGATTGTGCATCCAATCACATCCCTGTAGAATAAAGGTGTGTGATTTGAATGGACTCCGGATTGTGCAAGGATTTTTCAACACTTGAAGAATTTCTTAACAAGTGCTGCAATTTTGAGAATTGTTGATCCATATGAAGACTTAGTTGTGTGCACATATGCATGCAATTAAGGACTTAGGGGAGTCTTGAGTCACAATGGACATGTGGTATGATATGAATCAAGGAATTTGAAAGAGCATGAAATGTTATATGCTACGAATGACCTGGAATCAATAGCCATAGTGCATGCTTTTATTATATGGAAGCATTATCTCATGGGAAAAGTATTTGAACTGATAACAAAGCATTGTGCTTTGAATTATTTGTTTGGAAACCAAGCACGAATGCCAAAAAAGTAGGTGGTTAGAATTAATCAGTGAGTATGACTTCAACATAAAGAATATCAGAGGAAAATAAAACAAGTTGGTGGATGCACTCAGCAGGAGGATGCATGAAATACATGTTACATCCATTAGCATGTACAAGACATATTTGGGTGAAATGTTTTTGGAAGTTTCCAAATCATATCTGTGCTATATGGATATAAGTGTGATTTTACAACAAGGTATGTCACAACAGAAGTTTGAAGGTTATGAGCTAAGAGAGGATGGGATCCTCATCTATAGATGCAGATTCTATGTGCCAAATTATCAAGAGTTGAATAAAATGATTTTGTCAGAGATGAACAAGTTTCCTTATGTTGGACATATAGGTTATTAGAAAACAATTTTTAGAGTCAAGAAGCAATTCTTTTGGCCAAGTATGCAAAAGGAAGTTGTAGATTTTATTTCGAGATGTCTCGAATGTCAAAAGGTCAAGGATGAGAAAAAACATCTAGTTGGCTAGCTGCAACCTTTTCCTATTCCTGAGTGGAAGTGGGAAGTTGTGACCATAGACTTCATAACTAAGTTTCCTAGAACTTCTTAGACTCATGATTCTATTATGGTGGTGGTGGAAAAGCTTACTAAATATACCCATTTTGTTCTAGTGAAGTCAACTTACAAGGAACCTAATGTTGATGAGATATACATGTGAGAAGTTTCTAAGTTGCATGGTGTTCCTAAGAAAATTGTGTCTGATAGAGATTCCAAGTTCAGCTTGAAGTTTTGGAAAGGGTTATTTAAAGGATTCAGAACAAGACTAAATTTCAGCACAACTTATCATCCTGAGTCAGATGGTAAGACCGTAAGAGTAAATAGGGTGATTGAATATATGTTGAGTATGTATGTGATAGATAAGCCATCAAAATGGGAAGACTACCTTCATTAGGTAGAGTTTTCTTACAATAATCAGTATTAGACATATTTAAAGATGAGCTCATTAGAGTCACTTTATTGTACAAATTGCAACACACCAACAACTTGGGACAACCTAGCATACCATGCAGTAGTTGGGAAAGATTTTCTCCTTGAAATGGAGGAGAAGATGGTAAAGATTAGGAATAATTTAAAGGATTCCCAAGACAAGAAAAAAAGTTGCAAAGATAAAGAAAAAACCCATAGGGAATTTGGAGTGGGTGATCACGTGTTTCTGAAAGTGAAGTCCAAATGCAGTTCCCTGAAGTTGCGAAAGTGTTATAAGTTATAAGTGAACCATTTTGGTTCATTTGAAATCCTTGAAAGGATTGGTAATCTCGCTTATATGATTTCATTTTCTACGTCCTTGTGCATTAATATTGTTTTCCATGTGTCATTTATTAAGAAATATGTACCTGATGCTAATCATGCCATAGATTGGAAAGTGATTCAGGTAGAGCAAGAAGGATAATTTCAAGTGCGTTTGGTTTTCATATTGGATCGAAAAATCAACTAGCCCCGAAATCGAGTGATGGAGATGGTAAAGGTCCAATGGACCTAGTTCGATCTTGAGGATGCATCCTGGGAGAGACAGGATGTTATGCAAGGGAAGTATCCTCATATTTTTTAAGACTTTTGAAATTTAGTATGAACATGTGTATATGATGCACTGAGGACAATGCATAAATAAGGGGGAGGGGATTGTAGTTTCCTTGATTTAGAACCCTTTGTAATTGTACAAATAGGTTGGTAAGCGATAGACACTTGGTTATAGTGTTGTGAACATCTGAGGAAGTGCATGGATAATTGCTATAAAGAGAAGGTGTAGACATTTTGTGTGTTGCGTGCACCTGGGTAAGTGTGCAATGTTGAGACAGGATGTTATGCAAGGGAAGTATCCTCATATTTTTTAAGACTTTTGAAATTTAGTATGAACATGTGTATATGATGCACTGAGGACAATGCATAAATAAGGGGGAGGGGATTGTAGTTTCCTTGATTTAGAACCCTTTGTAATTGTACAAATAGGTTGGTAAGCGATAGACACTTGGTTATAGTGTTGTGAACATCTGAGGAAGTGCATGGATAATTGCTATAAAGAGAAGGTGTAGACATTTTGTGTGTTGCGTGCACCTGGGTAAGTGTGCAATGTTGAGTTATATATATATATATATATATATATATATATATGACTATTTATGTTTGAGGTTGGTGAACTTGGATGCAGATAGGCAAATGCACCTATCCATGTAAATATAAGCATGAATATTAATATAATATTGCATCTTTGCATGTTGATTGACTAAAAAGAAAAGAGATGGGGGGCCTACTCCACCGGAAAAGGGAAAAGGGGGTGAGTCGTAAGTCTTGGGGAATATTTTATAATATTTTAGAAAAGTGTAATGTTATGGATAAGTTTTTATCCTAAGTTCTCGAGGATAGGGAACAAGTCACCAAGTGGCTTAAAGATACTTTCGAAGGTGAGAAGTGTGAAGTGGAAGGCATGCAATATATATTGTTGGCCTTACTGTAGTTTTTCCATTATGAGGATGGTTATTATTCTGCATGGGATTTCTTGAGAGAGGATTAGGAATTTTGGGAAAGGAATTCATGTTGCAGGCTCTAATGTGTAGAAGGGGGTCTGACCGTCACCAATGTATCTAGGTGAGATATTGGATTTTGTAGACTAGTTTCCAAAACTATGGGCACACTCTCCAGGTGAGAGTTTTGCTGAGAGTTGTTTCCTGGTGCGCCTATAATTATTCATAGGTCTCAGAGACTTCTCGTTTGAATTGTTGTTGGTAACCCTAGGTATGGAAATGGGGTAGTTGAAGGATTGGTGAGAAGAGAAGGGGCACACTTCCTTGGGTGTGAGAGGTGCGTGGAAAATGAGGGAATGTGGGATAGATGCAACATTGGACACCTAGGGATGAATAATTTTTTTGAGTTTCAAACCATAACGTGTCGCTAGGACCCCTTTTTTTCTTGATGGAATTTGAGCCCCAACTCAGGGGTGACTTGTTGTTGAAATATTATGAGAAATAGTGTCTATGGCTAGGATAACGTCTGAGTCAAGGTCATAGTTGGTGACTTTCATAAAAAAATAAGTGTTCTTTATGCACTTTTCTTGTGTATTGTGTGCATATTTGACTATGTTTGAAATGTGTTAATTATTGCATGCATTGCATATAAGTATTTGTTTTTAATTTATTTAATATCACTTAAACATGTAAATATGGTGTTTTTATCCTTTAATTGTAGTTTTTCATGAGTATGTTAGTTGATGGTAACTTTTCCTGTTAAGTTTAACCTTATGATTTTGGTTATGAGTTGTCAAGAAGAGAATTGAGTGGTCGAGTGCACAAGATCATAATCGTTATGCTTCAAGAGGTTGGAACTCGTCTATGTAAAGTTAATGAATTAAAGTCCACGCACAATAATAATAGATGTGGCACATGAAACCTAGGTGGTTGTATGCACAATTGTACTATGGGGTCAGTATGCGTGTACGCGCAGTTGTTTGATTTAATTACGTTGCTTAAGGTTGTATTAAAAAGAGTGTGTTTCTTCCATTGTTATAAGTTTTGTGGCACAAATCAAATTGGGTTGAGCATGTTACCTCAAGTGATACTGCGTGGATTTGTGTGTAAAGTAGAAAATGCATAGTGAAGTTTCAAAGTAATATTTCTCAGTAGTATATTAAGATACTAGGTGAGGTGGTAATTCGACTCAGTGAGTTACTAGGTGCATTACATTATGGGATCATAGCATGTGAAAGGTGGTAATTAGACTCAGTGGGTGACTAGGTATGTTTCATAAGATTAGGCAAAGGTACAACCATGAGACATGATCATATTGTCTAGAGAGATATAACTTGATCACTACTATTGGAATATGTGATGTTTTGATAGTTTGAAGTCCCTCTTTTTTGATCTTATAGCCTCATTTATATAGTCTCTATTTTGCAGATCCTATAGCCTCATCTTTTTGGAATCCTTTTAGGAATCTAAAATTCTTAGGTGAGATTACTTCCTAGAAGATAATATCCAATCTAACTTCAATGAACTTGAAAATATTTTTCTAAATGTAGTTTCATAGGCAGATAGGTCTAAAATACTTCAAAATTCTTTGGGAAATACATCAAGTGGTGATGGCCATTGTCTTGTACCATGAGACCCACATCGATACAAGGCCCAAGGCCTATATATTTTTTAGATATTTTTTGTATGATCGAGACATTTACATATGTGGTATTAGGGGAAAGGATTCCCATTTTTGTATTTCATCCAAAAACATTATACTTAATGAAACATTAGTACAATATTTATAAGGATTTTCATCTTTACTTATGTTTTAAAAAATTTGTGTGATTTCTTATCATGATATGCACATGCATTATTTGATTTTGTTTGATGTGAAAATTTGTCAATATAATATAATTTATCCAACGCATCAGATGCATAATTTAAACTTCTTGGAACATGAATATTCAAAATATTAATCAATAATATTCACCCATAAAAACATTCGTAGAAGCTAAGGGTCATAGACATGATACATTCAATTCAACTTTAACACCACCAATGATGAATCCAAGTGAATTACTAAGTGAAAAATTCAATGTGAAATGGCTTCCAATAATAGTTCAATTATGTTTCAGGGTGTCTCTTCCTACATCGAGGATTAAAAATTGCTAAAGTAGGATTTTCTTCTTCTTGTTTTTTTTTTTTTATATTCATAGTATCTAACTGGATGTTGATTTCATTTAGTATGTTTGTTTTGATTTTTTCTAGCAGATTCCCTAATTCTATCCTTGTAACTCCTCCTACAACAGGTTTGGTATTTCTTCCTATAGGATCCCTTACACTTATTCATGTTTTGGCTTGGTTGCAAGAGTACCTTTTACAATACTCTACAATGTATGCAAATGGATTTTGATATACATCCCCAGAAATCATTAGGTTTAGTACCTCAATACAATCATCCCTTATACCCTTTAGGAAGATGGTCCTAAATGTGGTTGTGTCTAAGGAAAATTGTTTTGTATTTTGATAATTATATAGGATTCTTTCTAGACAATCTTCTAAACTTTCCTCCTCAGACTGTTGGATTTTAAATATGTCATTCCTAGGATCTCTAGGTCCACAATAATCCTGATATTTCTGGAGGATGGTTTCCTTCATACCATCCCAATAGAATATAGTGTGTTATCCTAGGCTCATAAACCACCTTAATTTTGATTCTTTAAGTGTGGCCAAAAAGAGTTTTAGTTTTTTTGCACTATCAGTGTAATTATAAATCCTACACAGTATATCAAATTCAAACAAAAATGAATTAGGATCTTCTATTGAAATACCATGGAAGTGAGGTAGTGATTGTAGTGGGATATTATTCATAGAAACATCTATGTTTATGTCTAATATTGGGAATCCAAATGTCTTTGTTTCATTTTTTGCATTCCCCTCCTGATCTGCCATATCTCCAAATAGAACGTTACAGGATGGAGGTTATGTTTCCCCACTAAGTGATGGTTCAACCACTGGGTTGGTTGGGATATCCATTTTTTCTAGTACTTTGTGTGTTTCTCCAATGGAGGATTCAACCTCTGTCTCTTTTCCAATTCTTCCCTCCGATTGGGTCGTCAGTGATTCCCTTCCTTCTTGATGTAATATGTTTTCAATATGAACAATAGCTTCATATTTAGAACCTTTGGTTGTAGTTCGAATTACTGCCTTTGAACTCTCCCCTCTGAGGATTTTTCCTACACAAAGATTAACTGAGTTAGTATGGGGGGTTTTTCTTGATTTTTCTATAACTTTGGGGGGATTTCTTGAATTTTATGCAATTTTGGATGCAATAAATATACCTTTTCTATATCTACGTTTATGCATAAAAATAAGATATAAATACTAACTCAACACACAATTTTAACTAGTAAAGGTAAGAGGACAACTTGAATTTGGAGAAAACCCAATAAAGTGGATGTGTGGGCTCTTCCCTCATGTCTTACCATCTTATCCATGCCCTCAGGTCGTCCTTAAAACCACTCCAAAACCATAAAAAATATATAATGCAAACACTACCTATTATCATATACAACTCCCCAACAACAACGCCAAAATGTTTTTGCAATTTTATGTTCAATATATTGCAATCATTTAATATGTCAATCTGGTGTCATAATCAATAGAGTGGATGTACTATAGGTACCGATAACACATAATTTCCTATGTCCGCTGAGTATAGTCTATGTAAGAAAACACTTTCAAAACCAAATACTTTGTTTTCACACCTTTCAAATAACACTCCCCACACAATTCAAAATTCAGAAAGTAAATCTTATCAACATGCATATAATCTAGAATCCTCGCTTAAGTGACGGATCTATTCAATGTTGGATTTTGAAAGATAAATATGAATTGTGATTCTATCTCCTGGAACAACTATAGAAACGATAATTAACACTCTGCACACTTTTAAAAGGAAAATTAATCAAGCTTACAAGAACTACCAAGCAGGGTAAAACACTCCATTATAAATGCATGTATGGTGAGAGATGGAGGTCTTGATTGTGTCTGTGTTTTCAAGGTATAATCTAATTAATTATGGAAAATAAAGCTAAGTGTAGTGGATTGATCCATTACAGGCTCATGTATGGTGAAATATGGAAATCCATATTGTCCTTATATTTGCATAATGAAAACAAACACTACAACATTTAATCTAGACAAAACACTAAAGCATTTGAATTGAATGATTATTATCACATACTCACACAATGATGTCAAATCATTACTCAGAAATCATTACACTAAGAGATCTGACATTACACACACAACTCTCACTTACTCAAAATTACCACACGTCCATGTGACTTACTATTAAATGTATCCTTGAAACATGGTAGGGATGAAATTAGATGTTGTAATAAAAAATAAAATTACTTTGTCCACACACACAAAAAACTAGAATCATATTCACAGTTAATTACAAAGAGACTTACCTTGATTGGGTCAGTGGGCCCTTGCAGTACCAACAAGGATACTCTTAAGGAAAAATTACAGTAGAGGAGATGTAAATTCACACACATAATCCATAAACTAAAATTATATCATTTCTTAATTTTATCTCTCTATCTATATCGTCTACAAGGATCTATCTTTAAAGAGAAGTAGTCATTACAATCCAAGTTTGAATATAACATCAAATACTCACATAATTATTACAATTGGATGATACATCGAATTTAAAGGGAATGATTTCATCCTCATGACACGAAGTGCATGAGTGATGAAATGTATCATGGTCTCCAATGAGCAGAGAAGGTTTGAACCAACAAATTATTTAGATCCATCCAATTTTGTTCAAACAACCAAGCCTCGAAATTCGAAATGGGTACCAGACATGTCAGTGTTTCATGGAAATCTGCACAAGAGACCTAGCTAAAGCATACACAAAGACAACTTATCAAGACAAGGAAGAGACACAGAATATGAAGAATGAGGATCGATGTATATTATGATATATTCAGTGAGTCAATGGTATTCAATCATATAGGAAATGAATTCCTATAATTTGGAATGCATGGATAATAGTGATAATCTAAAATTAGAACGTCTAAAGTAGAACTGGTGAGTTAACTCCCACTGAACTAGTGTGTCGAAAATATAAATTTCTCCAACACCCCCCATGAAAATCACTATGGAGTAAAACATTTCTCTTTCCACATATGAGATATATGGATGGGTGTGGGTAAGATATAGAAGACTCCCTACCAATTGTTGATACAAAGAGTTGTCCACTAATGGTGTATCCCTGCCATCCTCAAGTTTGATCCCAAATAAGAAGGGTGTAGGTACAGACTTACACTCTATCATGTGGAATCCATCCATAAGATCCCTGACATACTTAGCCTAAGAAATTTCGATTCTAGAAGCATCCTGACTAATCTCAAGACTAAGAAATAAGTGTAGTGGACGCATGTCTTTCATAAAGAACATGTAATGAAAAATATCTTTGACCAAAGAAATGGTTGAAGATGAGCTACCAATGATCAAAATATCATCAACATAGAGTACTAAAATCATCATAGAGTTAGTCATCCTCAACATGTAAATATTGGAATCATATTTACATCTACAAAAATCATGTGAAATCAAGTAAAAATCCATCCTTACATACCATGCTCTAGGTGTCTGCTTGAGCCCATAGAGAGACTTCTTCAGTCTGCATAATCAAAATGAGTTTTGAATGACTCGTTGTGGCTAATCCATGTAGATCTCCTATGAAATGTCACCATGAAGAAAATAATTCTTCACATCCATCTGGTGAAATTCCCATCCTTTGGTTGTTGCAAGGGCTAGAGCCAAGTGAATGGAGTCCATCTTTGTTGTGGGAGAAAAGTTTTCATCATAATATATCCCATGAATTTGTTGAAATCCTTTTGGAACTAATCTGTCCTTGTACCTCCTCACCTGACCATTATATTCTCTATTGGTCCTATGGAACCATTTTCATCTGAAAAGTTTCCTCCCCGGTGGAAGTGGAACCAGATCCCAAGTCTTATTCTCTAGGAGAGAGTCATGCTCCTCATACATGGTTGCTTCCCATAGTGGATTTAGAAAAACCTCACTATAGGTATGTGGATCAGAGGATTGAAACATATAGAAATGAATGGGAATCATTGGTTCAGAGATGAAATTACATGAGAAGGATCCACATGCTAAGATCGAGTCCTCCTTGAATCCAATGGATCCCCAGTAAGGCTTCCTACTGCCTGAAGTGTTGACTGTGCCCACTTGGGAATTTTTTGAAGATCCGATGTTGGATCCTCATTTGGATGTACTACTTGACCATATTCATATACCGAATCCTCTGAATATGTAGCATCTGGGTGTGTGGAATCATGATCTCTAATGTCTGGAACTAATGGAAGAACATGAGTCTTTACATGTTTCACTAGAGGTGCATGCAAAGGACTCTCCTCAAAATGAACACTGAACTCAATGATGAGCCGGTCTGTAGAGGGATCAATCAATCTATACCCCTTCACATCATCTGGATATCCCACAAAGATGCAAGGTGTTCTCTGTAGATATAAGGATTTCTTTTTTTCAGAAGGAACATGGGCCCATGCTCTAGATACAAATATGTGGAAGTGTGTGACATATATTTTGTCACCTATCCAAGCCTCAAAAGGTGTCCTATCCTCAAAAAATATGTGAGGTGATATGTTATGTATGTAAGAAACACAACTAAGTGCCTCAACCCAATGCTTGGAAGGAAGTGATATTGAATTCAACATGCAACTGGTCATCTCCTTTAGAGACCCGTTCCTACTTTCAACAACACCATTCTATTGTGGAGTGTATGGAAATATGTGTTGCAATTGGATACCAACTTCACGACAAAGATTATTAACATATTTGTTGATATAATCCCCCCCATTTTCTGTATGAAGGACATTGATTTTCTTCCCATTTTGTGTATCTACTAGAGCTTTGAAGTCCTTGAGATGCTAAAAAACTTCAGAATTTTGTCTGAGAAAATAAATCCAAGTATAGTGTGAGTAATCATCAAAAAATGTAAGAACATACCTTGTTTTTTTTATGGACGAATGTGGAAATGGACCCATGAGATCACTGTGAACAAGCTCCAAAGAAGAGGAGGCTCTCCTTGCCTTCCCCTTTTCAAACTTCTCATCAGGATGCTTGCCAATAATGCATCCTTCGCAAACCATTTCAGAAAAGTGAATGTATGGAAAGCCTTTGACCATTCCTTGCTTGGAAATCCATATCATGTACCTAAACTTTAAATGACTAAATCTCTCATGTGATACTCTACTACTATCATTAGCATGTGTAAGTAGCAAGGAAGAGTCATAGTCAGTAAACTTAGTAAAATTATACAACCGTGATTTGTGATCTACCTCACCAATTGCAACAATGTAACTTTCATGCATGTCAAGTACAGTAACTAAATCTGATGTAAATTCAACCCTTTTACTTCTTTGAGTGATCTGATAAACTAAGAGCAGATTTATAGAAAGCTTTGGAACATGTAAAAAATTCTCAAAAATTCCATTAGGGAGTTCCACTCTTCCCTCTCTTGCAATTGTTATTGGAGTATCATCCCCCATGAGAATAGGAGGTCCAGAGAATGAACTCAAATAAGTAAGAACTTCCTCTTTAGCTACCATATGATGTGATGCTCCAGAGTCTATAATCCATGAATCAGATGAGGAATTAATTGCAACCAGAGCATGATGCTTAACTTTCTTAGGAACATTGTCTTCTTCCTTCTTATTCTTGGATCCTTTAGGAATGAAGTCTCCAAGGTTATTCTTATGAAGCACCAGTGTCATAAGATCGATTCAACATCATCGCACAATACTCAACATAAACAAATTGAAGGTGAAAAAAAGGAATTGGACGTGATAGAAAGGAGACTCAAAAATACCACCGAGCACCCAATATCCAATATCTAATAGTCCATTTGGAACCCTGGACACATGGAATAATCTCAATCTACCACCTATCCTGACACATGGCACAATGTTCTCTTGACACGTCATCACCTACATAGATCTCCTCCACTTCTACTCTTCCACCTATCCACTTCTCAATAGTTCACTTATGACATCCTGATGCCACCCTGACATAATCTACACATGCTTTGTTTGATTTCAATCCACAAGGATTAGAACCTTGTCCCTAGTACTGTAATATCCCCAAGGATGAGCCTTTGTTGTATTTATGAATTGTAAAATATGTTTTGTAGGTTGGTGAGACGAGTGTTTAAGATGGTGGGATTATGTGTTTATTAGGCTGGAGATCCTAAGTGTTAAAGGACAGGAGCCTGTTTTTGTATATGTAATTATGCAGAACATTAATAAATATTAAACATCGTTGCGTGCAGACTGACCACGAAGAAAGAGTGATGGAGGACTAAGCTTCCATAGAGTGGGTAAGGGAAAGGGGGCTGAAAGGTTGGAAATATGGGCTAAGCTTAGGGGCTTAAGTCGTTGAGAATAATAATTTATTATTATTCCAAAGATGTGTGAAAGACATGTTTTTATCCTAAGTCCTGGGAGAGGAAATGCATGCAACTCCAACATGTGAAAAAAGGGAACGCATGCAAGTATAGGAGGACAAGTGTCGACCTGGGTACATACAGTTAAAGGCTAAAGCGTCAGTTGTGTTGGGGGTTTTTCCTCCATTCTTTCGTCCACTGTCTGAACCATGTCGTCTATGCATCTGATCTCTGCATACCTCACGTAGCTATGAAACCCAAAACTGCGAGGCCAACCTGTGATGTTTTCCTGAGAATCTGACACATCCTTCGTCTGAACTATTTGAGGTTGCATTCGACATCTATGTTGATTCCTTGTCATGCACCCTGAAATCTAGTGGAAAACCTATGGATTGAGTCTTGTCTCCTGTGTTTCCTATGAACCCAGTTTATCCACACTGCAAATCTGAGTTCATTCTTAACCATTTCGGATGTTGTCCTATGTGTTACCAGAACCATGATGTGTCTTAGTGGGACTATTGCCATTTTTGGACATCCACACCCAATTTTCCTATTTCCGCTGTCACCTGTGAGTTAACCGAATGTTGTTGTTGTTGTTTTTGTTATCCTTAAATTGTAGGAATTGAGTTGAAAACTGGTTGAAGATGAAGGTTGTCAGGCCTATGAGCAACTCTCTCCAGGTGAGAGAGTCTATTGGGAAGTGGTTTTCTCCCAGAGAGAGTCGAACACCAGCTACAGAGTTCTAACAATTCTTGTTCTGGCCTATTGCCGAGACCCAGAGAGGGAGGTGAAGCAACCGATGGAATGTTCTTGTGAAGGTGTATACTCCCGGGTGGAACAAGCATGTGGGGAATGAGAGTCCATGAGTAGTGGGCGTAAGAAGGCTCCTGGAGAGAATCCTTCTGATTTCTCTGTGCAAGTTTCTTGTAACCTCAGCCTAGTCTAGGATTCCCTTGACCTGGGTGGAGCTTGGTCCTAGCTCGGGGGTGACCCATTGTTGAGCATGATGAGAAACATGGTATAAGGCTGGGATGTTCGTGGACAGTCTGCATGTTGTTGGTGGAGTTACTCCAGTCTCAAATATAAGTATCATTATGTGTTTAATTTCAATTGAAATGTATGTATGTGATGCTTGTATGTTTTCATATCTGTTGAAATTATGAATTACTGTTAATTCCATTATTTATGTATGTTAGCAGTAACCCTGTGATTACTCTGTATTGTTTGGTTAAATTCCATTAAATATGCATGTTATATATATATATATATATATATATATATATGTATATGTATATGTATGTATGAGAATGTTCTGCGTAGTAGCTTTGCCCGATAGTGGGGTTGATGGTCGAGGACATTAAAATATGGTATCAGAGCCATGGTTTCAATGTTGAGCATGGATGGGCCAGATAAGTGGTCTCTGGACCCATGGTTTCAAAGGAAAATGGTGTTTGGATGGAACCAATTTCGAACCTTAGAATGTTTCTGAGTGTCAAGGGGTTACTTGGCTATGTTACGAAGCTCACGAGGAGTAGCGGTATAATAAACCACAACCGGCATGGTATTTGGCTATAGAGAGAGAGAGAGAGAGAGAGAGAGAGAGAGAGAGAGAGAGAGAGAGAGAGAGAGATCAACACTTGGGGTGTGGGAGTCGTAGGATATGTTCAGAAGGAAAGGAAAAACCTTTACAATCGTCAGATCCAGAGAAATCATAGAAGGGTTAACCTGGAAGCCCTTCGGAGTTTGTGACATTAAAGAAGCTTGATGAAAATATATTAGAAAGGCTAAAAACTGAAGCATCAAAGTCCTGAAGGAGATCTACACCATAGATCATAGGAAAAGAACTTGACAGTTGGATCAAGCAAAGGAGAATATCAGGATTTCATATTTTGGGAGAATTAAAGTATGTTGAGGGGAGAAATTTTGAAGCGATAGTAGGCATGGTTGGTCTGGATGGCATCGCCAGAGGTGATGTGGACCTTCCTAGACATGCCACATGCCACCACCTGAGTTGGTGAAATCTGCACCATGTGGACCCGAGATTCGGAATTTTAGAATTCGAATGATAGAAAGGAAGCAAGTGTGATAACTTACGCAGTCCTGAAGCTTTAAAATTCCGAAGTCCTAAAGTTCCAAAGACTCAAAGTCCTAGAACTTATATGCATGGAGTTCCAGAGTGTGTGTCTATTGTAGGACACTTGGTAGACGTGGACGGTTGATCCACCTTACTTCACGAGTTCGATAATCTGAACTTGGAGAGATTGTCATATTGCGCCTTGAAATTTCTGAGGGTTGAAGACCCAAGTAGCACCTTTTTACTTAGTTCTTTCTCACGCTTGTGATCGTGTGGGTTGGTGGAATAAGAGAAAGGGGCTATTTCCCGAAAACTTCGTAGATCAGAGCCCCGAAATAAAGTGAAATATAAACATTTTATGTAATCAGATTTGTTTATGAATACTATGGGATTTATTAAGGAATGATGGCCTAACTAATTTCGATTGTCTGCACGTTGTGTTTGAATAAATTTAATGAGTGCCAAAAATGAATAGAGTTTCCACTAAGTGGAAAGAAATGGAGGAGGCACGGAATGCTTCCAGTTCAGAGAATGAAGCTAAAGGGATGGATGTTCATTTGGGATTTTAAGGTTCGAACTCCAATGGGCATGGAGAAGAGATAGATAAGGAAGGTTATATGATGAAAATCATTGAAATATTTCAGAAATATGCCCAAACTCACCGAGAAGATAGTAGAAAGCTCATGAAATCTAAGGAACAACAGGGTGAATTCAAATTAAAGTTGATGAAGAGACTGGAGAGAATAGAAAATAATTTGGACAAGGAGAGAGACTTGAGCAAAATAGGGAGTCACCAAACTTCTAAGGGAATATGATCAAGGAGTGTTGGTAGACACCATCATCACTCCCAAGATCGCTCCAATAAGAGGTCACATAGTAGTTCAAGCCCATCTCCTACCAGAAATAACATGAGATCTAGAGTGGATGAACTGAAGGGAGAAATGAACAATATTAAGCCTCCTACGTTTGATGGAGAACATAAGAAGGATGAAGATGTTGAAACATGTTTTCTTGGCATGAGGAAATATTTCCAACTGCAAAATTATTCTTGTCATGCAGAAGGAAGAATTGTGATGTATCAACTGAAAAGAAAATCATCCATGTCGTGGAATCATCTTGTGCAGGTGTAGCACATTAGAGAGAAATATGTCACTTGGAAAGAATTCAAGAGGTATTTCGAGAAGAAATACTTGACTAAAAGATACTATGACAGAAAAATGAAAGAGTTCTTTGAAATCAAGCTCGGTAGCATGACCATCGATGAGTATGAATGAAGGTTTTTGGAATTACTGAAGTATGTTCCGTTCATCAAGGATGAGATTGTCTAGATTCAAAGGTATCTGGGTGGACTGCCACCTTCCATAGGTGACAAGATCCAATATGATGACCCTAAGACCATGGAAGAAACTATAAAAGGAGAAAAATGTTTATATGAGCAACAAAGAGAGAAGCCTACTTTCCAGAAGGCTTGGGAAGACAAGAAGAAATTCTAGATGGATCAGAGGAAGAAGGGAACTAAGCCACCCTTTTTCAGAAAAAGTCCTCAAGGAAAACCATTGTTTAGAGAGTTGAGAATGGCTAATGTAGGGGAACAAAGGCCAAGGCATACGCCCATTCAGTGTTGGGGCTGTCAAGGGAACGACAAGTACAAATATTGTACCCACAAAAATGGAAAAGTGATAGTTGTCAATAATGTTTAGTAGGCTGAAATAGTGCAAGACATGGGCAATAGAATACCAAGAATCTACGTAACCCTGGACAACAAGCAAGAATAATATCAGTCGCACATGATTGAAGTGGAAGGTATGATCAACAACCATTCCTTTAATATTTTAATTCATTAAGGGGATAGCCATAGCTATATAGATTCTAGAGTGGTGGAAAGTTTGCAATTGTCGAGAAGAAAACATTAAAAGTCTTGGTTAGTGTAGCTAGATACAGGAACCAAGAGGAAATTCACTGAGTTAGTTAAGTCTTGTCCAGTGGACATGAATGGACTGAGCACAAAGGATGAATTGAACATTTTGCCTTTAGGATATTATGACTGTCTAGTTGGGATGGATTGGTTGGAACAACACCATTGCATCCTAGACTATCGTAGCAACGCATTCATTTGCTTGGATGAGGA
This sequence comes from Picea engelmannii, assembly GCA_009831015.1. Lineage (NCBI taxonomy): Eukaryota > Viridiplantae > Streptophyta > Pinopsida > Pinales > Pinaceae > Picea > Picea engelmannii. Next base: position 1,322,473 of record ML781537.1, read on the forward strand.
AGGAAATTGGGAAACAATCCAAGGAATTCCCAGAGTTGTTTTTATTAAAGAAATCTTAGCAATGCAGCTGAAGAAGTGTTATAGGAAAGGTTGTTAGTTATTTGCATTCCATGTGGAGGAAGCATCTAAGGATGAAGTCTCAAAGATTGGAGATCATGTGGTACTAAAGGAGTTTGAAGATGTATTTCAGAAGGTACCCGGACTACCCCCAAAGAGAGATATTGAATTCTCTGTAAACTTGATGCCTGGAGCAGCTCCTTAAAGAATTTCAAGACTGGAGTAGCTCCAGTGTCAAAAACTCCTTAAAGAATTTCGACACTGGAGAAACTCTAGTGTCGAAAGATCCTTAAAGAATGAGTACGTCAGAGCTGAAAGAACTGCAATTGCAGCTTGAAGAGCTTCTGAAGAAGGGGTATATACACCCAAGTGTGTCACCTTGGGGAGCCCCGGTCCTATTCGTGAAGAAGAAGGACGAGACGCTGAGATTGTGTATTGATTTCAGACAATTGAACAAAGTAACTGTAAAGAACAAATATCCTCTATCAAGGATTGATGACCTCCTTGATCAGTTGAAGGATGTGAAGATAGTTTCAAAGATAGATCTGAGGTTGGGATATCACTAGGTAAGGATAAAGGATGAATAAATCAATAAGACTGCCTTTAGAACAAGGTATGGTCATTACGAGTTCATAGTGGTGTCATTTGGGCTATCAAATGCACCTGTTGTTTTTGTGTGCCTGATGAATGGTGTATTGAGGGACTATCTAGACAAGTTTGTCATAGTCTTCTTGGATGACATTCTAGTGTATTCCAATTTATAGGAAGAGAATGAGCAAGATCTGAGGATGGTGTTACATGTGCTAAGAGACCACCAACTGTATGCCAAGTTGAGCAAGCGCTCATTTTATCAGGAGAAGATCCATTACCTGGGGCATATTATTTAGAAGGATGGGATAGTTGTAGATCTTGAGAAGATTGAGGCCATTAGAGAATGGTCATCACCAAAGAACATAACAAAAGTCAGATCCTTTATGGTTCTAGCTGGTTATTATAGAAGGTTTATTGTAGGGTTCTCGAGGATAGCTCACCCTATCACTTCCTTGCAAAGGAGGGAGAATAAATTTTAGTGGACATAGGAATGTGAGAGAATCTTCCACCGATTGAAAAAGTTGTTAACCAGTGGTCCAATCCCGAGGATTGAAGACCCAAATGAAGATTTCGTGGTGTGCACAGATGCATGCAAAGAAGGACTGGGAGGAGTCCTCAATCAGAATGGATTCGTAATATTTTATGAATCCAGGAAGTTGAAAGAGAACGAAAAGAACTACGCAACTCATGATTTCGAGTTGGTGGCCATCATTCATGCTCTAAAGAAATGGAGACATTACCTCATGGGGAGGAGGTTTTGTAGCGTACCAATTGCTCTGATACCAATTTGTAGCGTACCAATTGCTCTGATACCAATTTGTAGTGTACCCTTACACTACCTAGGTTCACCCAACCTCTCAAATCATCATTCATTACATGGATGTAAAAACAAATGCATTTAACCAGAATTAAGCACATAAAACTCAGAGTAAGATATATGGATACTTCTATAATTAAATATTCCATAGCATTCGTCATTAATTC
>ML781537.1:1324204-1425859 GCA_009831015.1 Picea engelmannii
CAACACTTAGGCTCCCTGGCCTAACAAAACTCATAAGCCTACAGCTTATACAAAACTTGGCTCACCAGCCTATAGAACATATTTACAATCTCTTTCAGAGCATGGTTTACATCGGGGCTCGGCCTTGGGGACACTACAGGTTTGATTTAAGGATAGACCATATCGGTCTAAATCACTTGTTTGATCAACCAACCTTGAATGCTAGACATAGTAGGTGGTTGGAGTTTTTCTGTGAGTATGATTTTTATATCAAGCATATCAAAGGGAAGGAGAATAAAGTGGTTGATGCACTCAACAGGATAGTACACAAATTACATGCTACAACCATTAGCATGTATCAAACCGATATAAAGGGAAGAGTTTTGGAAGCTGCAACCGCAGACTTACAGTACAGGAAATTGGCAGCGAAGCTACAACAAGGTAAGACACTGCAAGGAGTGGAATATTATAATCTTGGAGCCGATGAAACACTCCTTTACAAAACAGATCTTATGTACCTAATGTCTAGGATTTGAAACTTGTGATTTTGAAAGAAATGCATAACGTACCTTATGTTGGGCACCTTGGATACCAGAAGATTGTGGCAGAAGTCAAGAGCCATTCCTTTTGGCCAGGTATGAAGAAACAAATTGTTGAATACATCACTAGATGTATGGAGTGCCAGAAGGTTAAAGATAAACACAGGCATCGAGCAGGATTGCTACAACCTTTACCCATTCCTGAGTGGAATTGGAAAGTAGTGACAATGGATTTCATCACGGGATTTCCCAGAATAGGCAAGCAACATGACTCAATAATGGTGGTGGTGAACAAGCTTACAAAAGATGCCCATTTCATTCCATTAAATACTACTCACAATGCAACCGATGTTACCGACATATTTATGAAGAAAGTGGCACGATTGCACGAAATTCCCAAGATAATTGTGTCTGATAGAGACCCAAAATTTACCTCAAATTTCTAGAAATGGTTATTCAAGGGTTTCATAACGAATCTGAACTTCAGTACAACCTATCATCCTGAGTCGGATGGGAAGAAATAGCAGGTGAATCGAGTAAGAGAAGACATATTGAGGATGTATGTGATGGACAAACCATCAGAATGGGAATACTACCTACATTTGGTAGAATTCACATACAACAATGGGTTTCAATCATCATTGAAGATGAGCCCATTTGAAACACTTTACGACAGAAAGTGAAACACTCCAGTAAGATGGGATAACCCAGCTGATAGAGCAATAATTGGGCCAGAGTTGCTCAAGGAAATGGAAGAAAAAATGCTAAAAAATAAGCATAATTTAAAAGTTACCCAAGACGGGAAGAAAATTTATGATGATAAAAATAGAACCCATAGAGAGTTTAAAGTGGGTGATCATGTTTTCCTGAAAGTGAAAGCCAATAAAAGTTCCATGAAGCTATGAAACTATTCAAAGTTGGAAGCCATATTTTGTGGTCCATTTGAAATCCTAGAAAGGATTGGGCCAGTTGCATATAGTCTTGCATTACCTGCATCCGTGACTATACATAATGTGTTTCATGTTTCATTTCTTAAGAAATATATACCTGATGCTAATAATGTAATCATTTGGAATGTGATTCAGGTGGAGCAAGAAGGTGTCCTACAAGTGCATCATGTGCACATATTGGACCGGAAAAGAAAACACCTCCAAAATCGAGCCATAGGGATTGTAAAGGTCCAATGGAATTGGTACAGTCCCGAGGATGTGACATGGGAGCATGAAGATGCTATGCGGGTAGAATACACGCATCTTTTTGAATATTTTGAACATCTTTCTGATGTTGTGTAAAGAGTTGCACTGAGGACTGTGCAAAAATTAGGGGAGGGGATTGTAATATCCCCAAGGACGAGCCCTTGTTGTATTTATGAATAGTAAAATATGTTTTGTAGGCTGGTGAGTTGAGTGTTGATAATATGGTGGGATTATGTGTTTATTAGGCCAGAGAGCCTAAGTGTTAAAGGCCAAGATCCTCTTTTTGTATATGTAATTATGTATAACATTAATAAAGATTAAACATCGATGTGTGCAGACCGACCACGAAGAAAGAGTGATGGGGGAATAAGATTCCACATAGTGAGTAAGGAAAAGGGGGATGAAAGGTTGGAAATAAGGGCTAATATTAGGGAATTAAGTCCTTGAGAATAATAATTTATTATTACTCCAAAGTTGTGTTAAAGACATTTTTTTATCCTAAGTCCTAGGAGAGGCAACGCATGCAGCTCCATCGTGTGAAAAAAGGGAATGCATGCAGCTCCAGGAAGACAAGTGTTGACCTGGGCGCATGAAGTTAAAGGCTGAAGCGTCAGTTGTGTTGGGGGTTCATCTTCCATTCATCTGTCCACTATTTGAAGCGTGTTTCCTATGCATTTGATCTTTGCATACCTTACGCATCATTGAAACCCAAAACCGTGAGGCCAACCTGTGATGTTTTCCTAAAAAGTCGACGCGTCTTCTGTCTGAACCGTTTGAGGCTTCATTCGACTTCTACGTATATTTCTTGTCACACACCCTAAAATCCAGTGGAAAACCCATGGACTTAGCCATGTCTCCTCTGTGTCCTGTGAACCCAGTTTATCCACACTGCAAATCTGAGTTCATGCTTAATTGTTTGGGTTGATGTCCTATGTGTTACCTGAACCCTGCTATGTCTTCATGGGACTGTTGTCATTTTTGGACATTCACACCTAATTTTCTTGTTGTTGTTGTCACCCATGAGTTAACCGAATGATGTTTCTATTTCTATTATCCTTACCTTGTGGGAATTGAGTTTAAAATTGGTTGAAGAGGTAGGTTGTTAGGCCTGTGAGCAGATCTCTCTAGGTGAGAGATTCTGTTGGGAAGTGGTTTTCTCCTAGAAAGAGTATAGCACCAGCTACAGAGCTCTAAGAATTAATGATATGGCCTTTTGCCGAGACCTAGAGAGGGAGGTGAAGCAACCGATGGATTGTGCTTGTGAAGGTGTATACTTCCAGGTGGAATAGGCATGTTGGGAGTGAGATTCTATGAGTAGTGGGCATAAGAAGCCTCCTAGAGAGAATCCCTTCAGTTTCTCTGTGCCATTTTCCTGTAACCTCAGCCTATTCTAGGATTCCCTTTCCCTAGGTGGAGCTTGGTCCCAGCTCGGGGGTGACCCATTGTTGAGCGTGATGAGCAACGTGGTCTAAGGCTGGGAGGTTCGTGGAAGTTCTTCACATAGTTGGTGGAGTTACTCCAGTTTCAAAGATAAGTATATCATTATGTGTTTAATTTCAATTAAAATGCATGTCTGTGATGCTTGTATGTTTTCATGTATTCCATTGCAATTATGAATTACTGTTAATTCCATTATTTCTATATGTTAACAATAATCTTGTGATCACTTTGTATTGTTCGGTTAAATTCCATTAAATATGCATGTTATATATATATATATGTGTGTGTGTGTGTGTCTATGAGAGAGAGAGAGAGAGAGAGAGAGAGAGAGAGAGAATGTTCCATGTAGTAGCATTGCCCGACAGTGGGGTTGATGGTCAGGGACATTACAAGAACTATCCCGTATTGGTTATCAAGTTATCAAAACTTCTAAAGGAATGGGTTTGGAATACTTCAGGGCACCTACACACCAGAACCTTCGGCCAAAATTTTATATTTCCCACGACTCCACAGGGTTTTGTGGCTTCCAATTCACACACAAATAAAATAAGTTTCTCTTCAACATATAAACCATTTATATGACCCTCCTCCACATGCATTCAGGATAAACAAAATAATGCCCCATCGCAGATATATGGTGGGAAAACCATGCAAACGATGGATCAAAAACTCATGATAAATGGTTTTCTAAGGGGCATAATCATCACTTTGGCTACCCAAATCATGAAGGAAGAGATCACTGAGAGGTCAGGGCCATGGAGCATCTATGAAACATGATTTTTTCTTGGCTGTAATAAAAATATTAAACCACAAAATATCCATTGCAATGTTGTCGCAAGCAATTAGTTAATCTCACTCTAAAGAAACCCACCCAAGAAACCCCTATCATGTAGCAGGCCCTTGAAGGCCTAGTGTTGTAAACTAAGAGCTCTGATACCAATCTATGATGCACCCAGATCAACAACCCGCACCCCCCAAAAAAAAAAAAAAATTCTCTATGTTATGATCTTAAACATACCCACTACTCAGGTACCTCTAAATTCTCCCTCTTGGGATGATTCAAATTTTTTATACCAATTAATTCTTAGAGAAGTATGAAACAAGAAAATGCAAATAATTAATATTCATGCTAACTATAAAATTAAATATTAACATACCATGCATAACGACAACTAGCAAGAAGGCATAACATAAACACATAATATCTCATAGATAATAATAATACATAGTGGAAACAAATAAAGCAAAGACAATCAAGACAAAGAGAACTTATCTTTAACAAAACTAATCACCAACTGGTTGCAAACCAAGGATGTTCCACCCAACCTTATACATTGTTGTTCAAGGCCTCAAAAAAAGGTCACCTAGAGCAGGGTATATGAATCCACAAGGATGTGTTTTAGAAAAAATGTCAGTTTCCAAAACTAGTCAACAATCCATCTCTCACGGGTTTCTCAACACACGACAATACAAAGTACACCAACTTTCTTCCCCTGCATCCTGCACCACCACAGAATGAAGCCCCATCACTTCCACGTATTTCTTCAGGATGTCCACCTCTTTCTAGGGCTCCTGTGCTTCTTCTCAAGAAATCTCAATGACGAAAACTCCCAAGATTCACATATGTGAACAAGGTTTAGAGCATGCCATAGAATCTCAGGCATATAGACACCAATTCATGTCTAGAATACATCAATAACATCCACCTCCAACCAACCATGGTTGGTCTCCCTCAACAATTCATTTTCCTTTCCACATGCATAACCGAGAATGAGAAAAAGAGTGAATTCGAGATAAACAACTCCAAAAATGAATTATGAATAAGAATGAATGGCCAACCCCCAAGACAATAAAAGATAAGGATTAAAATATCAAAATCGTAATGTGGCCTTCAACCAAGAAGCTCAGATAACCCCCTCTTTCTCTCCAAAATTCCAAAGTGGGTAAAATAAAAATAATTTAAAAATGTAAAGGCTTAGCCCCTTAGCTTTCCCCCTCTCTCTTGGAATCACAACCCTCTATAAATATTTTCCTCTTCTGTCTCACAACCAACGATTCATTTTATTATTAATAATGATCAAAGTATTACATTTCCTATGCACTATGGCCCCTTTCAATTGTTGAGGAACTTCAACCTATCATTAAATAAACCAACTACATTATTAATATGGGGACTCAAAACCAAGGTATTACAAGTTCCAATTTGATTTATTCACATTAATAGTTCTCTAGAGAATTGTAACATACCCCATATCAACAAAATGAAATGAATCACTATGATACCAATATTTCATGTACCCAGTTGTTGACAAGCTAGAATGACCCGTTCAAGTGGGTAAGGGAGAATACCCAATGGCAGATCCCAATTAGACCCACTCTCAATTGGAGTATAATTTTCGACCATATTATGACCTGGTTATTGAACTAACTAAATGTTAATCTAAGAACCAAAGGTTTTTAGATGAATTAAAACTCTAAATAACTACTTCTAGACTAAGATGAGTATATATAGTCCTAATATGCAGCTCTATTGTATTCTATTCTAACCCATCCTTATTAGAAGAAAACTAAAATATAAGTGTAGTGAAATGTTTGTATTACTTTTGAAAAAATAATTCATATAAGAAAGAAACATGAAATCTTAACAATACAATACGTTAGAAGAAAATAATTGATTCACTAACTGATCATATTGTCATTGCACTTAAGGTGAAAAATATGGTAACTATAAACATATGAAAATAAGTTCAAAAGTATTTCATAAAACCAACATTCACATATTGCAGAGATAAATATGAATAAATAGAAAAATCTCATTCATACACATTAACACCACTATCTTCAAAAGTATTTTTGGTTCCAATTAACTTACAATAATAGTACTGTTCCACTAGATCTGAAAACAGAAAAACCCATTTCTTTTACATTCATCTTATTTATAGAACAAGAATATAAATTTTCCACATTCCTGTAACTTTCGAATGGTCACAGTCTTGAAGAGATGATTCAGTTCTCTTACCTAATTAATAAATTACAATAATTACAAGTGGAATGATTAATCTACAAAAAATTCAATTACAATGAGATCATTAGGTGGGCCCTGGCGATTGAGATTTTTCATCTATGAAGGCCTTCCAAGTATTTAAGTCTTCGAGTATGTTGTCCACTTGGTGTAGCCATGTTATTTCAAGGTATTTCCCATTATTGTATATGGGGGTAATTATTTCCTTCTTAAATATATTCTCAACACATCCCATGAAATCTTCAACTAGCAAGATCAATATGACAAGTTGTATTAATATTGCTTCTATAACCTCTGCATTGATTTATCCGATTGCCTCAATGGATTTCATACAAAGGTTTATTTTCATCTACATATTCGACCATTGTTTGGTTTGACAATGCATTTTCTAGATCCCTCAGAGGATATACTCTAAACTGCAAGAGTAGGTTTTTTGAAGACCTCTATAGCTCTTTTCTTGTTTCTATCCCTACATTCAACTATCGATGATCTCTGATTCTCTTCATGTCTAAGTATACAAACAAGGTCTCGAGGAAGCTTTGTTGGATATCATTCCATTATGTGACCTGATTGTAGGATTCTAGTGCTTTTTGATATTTTCCGTGTCTCTTTCACTTGTATGCTCAATTTGGCCTAATCGGATTTGTTTTTCAATATTTTTTCAGAGCGTAGAAGAATATTTTCTATGAGCTATGAAGTTCTTCATTTTTCTTGGTGGCCTATGATTTTATACTTCCAGAGAAATTGTCTGGTTTTGGATTTATTCTATTGCTTTCTTTAGGAGATCATTGTCATGTTTTAGCGTCCTAACTTATCTCTGACTTCTTTCATTGAAAGTTCTCATTTAGGATAGTTATTCTTTAAGCTGCATAGCTTCCTACTCACATGTAGGTTTGATTTTTTCCACGTCATGCAAATGATCCTTTTGGTTGAGGAAGACTGTTTCATTGAATTTTTCCTTCAACTCCTTGTCCTAGATTTGAAGCTATCTTTTGATCTCCTCTTTGTGGATTTGCATTGTTTTCTAGGTTTCTTTCCTATATTTTTTAGCCATGGCCTCTTTGATTTTCTCCATGGTTGTCTTCAACTCACGGATTTTGTCTTTTGCAAAATATAGTGCCCCTGTGACTTCATGGACTAACACAATGTTCATACCAACAAAAGCATGAAGTGTTGAGGCTTCTAGTAATGTGTTTTCTTTCAGTTCTAGTCCAACATTCCATTTGATTCTCCTCTCAGGAGCTTCTTGGCTTACATCATTTTTTTCTATTTTTCTCTTCAACGTTCTTTTTTAAATTTCTCTTGTCTTTGTAGTATAAATATCCCACATTGACTATTGCGCCTTCAAAACCCAGTCCTTCAGAAGTGAGTGATAAGTTCCCTGAGATGGTGGCCAATGGGTTGAATTCCTCTATTGGGGTGTTGATCAGATCGATGTCAAGAAAAAATGTCACAACAATGGTACTGTATATGGTTATATCCTCTTTGGATTTGGAAACCTTAATTATGTCTCCCTCTTCCTTCTTCCTCGCTCTTTCCTGTGCAGCTAGGGCCACCAGTTTTTTGTTAATCATTTCTTGTTTTCCTGTATTACTTTTTCAGAGTCAAGGTTTGTAGTTTCAGTCTTTTCCAACTCAACATGTTTCTCCTCGCCTTCCTTTTTATTCCTTAGCTAGTATATCTCTTCAACCTCTTCATCTTTCATTTCTTGTTTTTCTCTCCTTTTTTGTTCCTCTAACTTTATTCTTTCTTTATCTTTGATGAGTAGTGCCTTAAATTGTTCTAGCCTCAAGGATCTATCTTGTTTTTCCTCTTTCCTCTACTGTTTTTGGGCTTCTTCGATGGTGAGCCTTTCCACCTCCTATTAAAAACTAAAATCTCCCTGAAAGACATCTTCAATGAACTTGGATTCATGCATGAACTAAGGTGCTAATATAATGACCTTCATGTGTTCATAAAACATATTTTGAGGATCGTGATATTTTGGCTCTCTTATGCATAAACAAAACTCCTTTAGAGTTTATGCTTCCATTTATGCTTAATTCTTATTCTGTAGAGAGTATGAGCCTATATGAAGGGGAAAAATATGCCAATACGTTTTGTTCTTTTCAGAGAGGTAAGCAGTGGGTAATTTATCCACTTTGATATGCTATTTCTATGGACAATAACTTATTGGGCACATCTTTGGGAAGAAAGTATGGAGGCCTTGTGGCCTCGAAAATCCTGACAAAGGTATAGTATTAATCCATATACCAGTATCCAATTCATGTTAGGTATTTGATGGCACATGGAGAAATCATATGCGGGAAAACACGAAATATGGCCTTGTGCAAAGGGGAAAGGAAATAGTCACAAATCTCGTAAACATGTTCCTTGTAGTTGACTTCCCATAATTAAAAAAATTATAAATGGATGGGGCCATGATAAGGGTTCCAAGCCCAATTGAAAGTAGGGAATGAATTGGATGAGAAAATGACATCTATAAGATCTGATGGCATGTAGAAGCCAGGGTTTTTCATATATTTGGTGTCTTTAACCTGATTCACTATGCTAAAAGATAGGATGCTTGTCGAGTTGAAAGATTGGGACTTCTTCACCACTATGTAAGCTATGGGAAACCATTCCATTCTGAAATTGGTGCTTGTTTCCTCGCCATAGAGTCTTCAAATCATTGTGTTTAGTATTATGTAAGGGATCTTCAAGTATCATGTATGGATATTCCTTTCCACTTTTTTCACTGGTCATTCTTCATCATAGAACTAGTCTTCCATCAGTGTTTCAAAATATTTGTGCTCAGCCCCAAACTTTATGGGAATGACTCATTCATAGAAATAGTGCGTTTCAAGGTCTTGTATCTTACCTGGAAATCTTCCTCTTTGAGTGATGCAATTGGGAGGCATGAAGAATGGACTATTAATTCTACATCCTTCTACAGATATGAAAAACACCATCTAGAAGCATCGTTGTAAGGGAAGAGCTCTCAAAGAGAAGCTATCATGTGAATGTCTCTTTTTAGAATTTTCATGTACTTTTCGATGTCTAGGTTGTTAGGTGGAAACCTTTCATTCTGGAACATATACAGACGCTGAACATAACTGAGGTAGTTATCCATCCTGACATAGTTATTTCTATCATTAACACTAAAGGATTGTGGGATAGAGGAAGGAACAAGCACACCAGAGGTTTGGATTTTCCCCTTTCTTGTCAACATCCGGGACATTTTTTTACCACCTATGTAAAACATAAAATCGATTGATTAAGAGAATCACTAAAATGATACAAATAACAACTACCCAATGATGTGTAAAGCAATTACTTGTAGACCAAAGACAGTAATAAACGGGGAAATAAGTCAAAACTTCTCTGATGTAGTTCCTATATTCCTTAGTGAGAAAAAAGACAAGTGAGAAAATATGAATTCTTGATACGTTTCAACATTCCAAAATTCCCTCAAATCCTGGGTGTAATTAATGAATAAATGTGTTACAACTTAGACTTGGTTAGAGGAGTACGTGGTGATGTCAATGAAGTAACAATGATTTTAGAACTTATGATGATTAACTATATCATCTGAGGAGCGAGGTGATGGAAGGACGATATCACCAAAAAGTAGTCGTCGTTGGAAGTTTGTAGTGGTAGGATATGTTGCAAAGGATCGTGGATTTTTTTTTTGACAACGACAACTTTTAAACCAGTCATTTAATCTTAATGAAAGTACTTAGGAGTTTTTCATGATATTTTAATACACACCGATCCACTCACCCAATACAAATCGTCTTCTTAATCAAAGTGATAGGACCTTAAGTAACCGTGTTGGCCAGGTAGAGGATTAGTGTGAGATCAACCGTCACGAAATAGTTCGACGATTACTAGGTTGATCGCAATGGTGGGATACACTAAAGAATAGTTGTGGGTGACCTGAAGGAACTATGTCATTGGCAGAGATGCGTAAGGACAACATTAGATGTGTTATAATAGTTTTATCAACGATGGAAATGCTTCATTGAAAAGGACTAACCTGTAAGAGCATGCCACACGTGAGTACGAGGGCGGTCTTATGAAATGACTAGGAGATGGGAACCATATGAGTAATCATAGTCATGTGGATGCATGATCCAATATCATCGAGCCTATTGTATTATGACATGGCTTTGTGCAAATGTCTAACATCCTGCTCTACTGAGCACATTTTTATTGACATATTATAAAAGTGATCCGGTTATGATACATTGTGATCCAATTATGATACATTGTGATTTGTTTCGATTGTGGATTATACATGATGATGATTATTTGTTGTGACTTATTATTTTTTGATATATATGTATTCAAACATGCTATTGATGATTTTTCCCGAGTGTGCAGGATGCATAACATATTATGGATGTTGATGGCATCAATGCACTTCCTTGTACTCCAGGTTGAGTCAGGGAGTGGATTGTAATTTTATTTGAGTATTTCATTTTACACACATGCGACATATGATTGATTATATTCTGATTTATGTATATGGATCATTGACAATGTTTTCTTCAATGGATGCAGGCTGACGATGCTTGCTAATCCGACTCACATAAGGAGTAAAGGGGACATGGACAAAAACCATACATTGAGGGAGAGATGTAGCGACGTCATTGTCACAACCTACTAGCACTCTCGTCAACGATGTCATGAGGGAGGACTGATACATTTGCTCATGAATATTTCTAAGGAGCGTGCAATAAGGCAGATCCCTTATTCCTTAAAATCTCTTAGTCTCTTACGAGGTAGACCGAGTGGATTGTTGACTCCAAGGGTCAAATAAAATTCCAAAACTAGTCAAAGGAAAGTGGCACCCTTGGAGCATGAAGGTGCGTCTTGAAGGGAACGTTGCGAAAATAATAAAAAAAAAACTTGAGTCAATTAATCTAGGTGGCCTAGAAAACATTGAATTTATTGAACCTTGTTAGATTTAAAATAATTAATTAAACAATGAATTTATTAATTATCAATCCCAATAAAAGTCTAAGCCTAATTCTAAGACTAATCCTAAGTCTAATTTAAGTTAGGGGACTAAATTTAGAATATTAAACAAATTAAAAAAATAGAGATACGTTAATTTAAGGAAAAAGTGAGAAAAATCTAAAGATTGGATGGACTACACATGTGTGCATGAAAATATTAAAAAGGAAGTTTTTAAATTGAAAGAAATAAAATGTGAGAGAATACGTGTACACATAGAATGGTATCTAGAGTGAAGCAACAAGCTACCACTAGTCTAACTAAGATCTAGTTAGGAGATACTCATTAAATGAGAATTGGGGGAATAAAGAGACAACTAAGAGCGAAAAATAGGAGCACATTGGGGAATGTGACGAAAAATGACTCTTTAAATAAAATAAAAATAGTCTTTATGTGTGCTACTTGGGCGAGTGCCACAAGTGTGTAGGTGAATAATCCTATTTAAATTAAGTAAAAAGTTAATTAATTGTGCATGTGGACATTTGTTAGTGAGGAAGTTTCTATAAAAAAATGGTTTATAAGAAAAATGGATCACACTTATTCCTCGTAAAGTTATGCTTCCAAAGTGGTTTTGATTGTGTTTTACTTTTGAGAGTTGGGATACCAAGCTTGTAGAAAGAATGGAATATCTACCTTGAGAGGAAAGCCTCGGGGTTATTGTTGTTGGCTTCTTTTGTGTGACCCTTTTGCGGCTCGGGGGGATAAGTTTACACGACATCCCTGTTCCTGTTGATATCCCAATTATAGATTAACCCAATTTCGAAAAAACGTGATCACTGCCAAACTTGTATCCAACTCAAATTTCTGGATTGTTGCTCACTACCTCTTAAAAATATTTTTCCAATTTATAAATTTCTCCAATTGATACTTAACAGTTTGGCTGGCTTATCTATTAAATTCCCAATCAAATCCAAATTCTTGATTATAGGAAGTTGTTGGATATTTTAAGTTATGTGTAGTCCGATGATTAAGAGAATAGATAGGGTCATCGTCTATTGTAGGTATGATGATTTGAATTGTTCAGTTATTTAAGACGTAATAATTTAAGACGTAACCTATGTTTGGGATTTCCCTGTGTCAAGTGTATTGTGATAAAGTCACATCGGTCTAAATTGAAACGCATCCTCGAGTTTAACTCATTGGGTCTCTAACATAATCAAAATATTGGTTTTAACCATCGCGATCATTATAATAAGTATTATCAATTTAATTTTATTTGGTGATACCATCACTATTAAGATGTTCATAATTCTAGAATTAAAACTTATTGTCGTTGCCCATTCAATTGTCAAATCATGTAATTGGAATGGGACTGGATCGTTGCGAATTATTGGGTATTTCTTAGTAATTAAATTGAAGGTTTACTATCATTTAATCTTCCAACCTTGTGCCTTTAAGAATTATTTGGTTATGATCAATGAATATGCCAAGCTGGAAATTTGACTTACTTTTGCACAATTAATAATTTAAATAAAGGTTGAGTGAACCACTATATCAAGTTTGTATTAGAATTCTCTTCATTAAAAACTTAGATCGCATCTACTTGGGATTATGGCTAGTGAAACTCTTATTGATAAAGAGTAAAGAACTATTAGAGGGAATTATTGGTTATTATCAAACTAATAATAATGTGAGAGATGTTCATTTAGGATAATGATTAATAATGTAAGCATCAATCAACCTAGGATAACTTTTACTAAAGTTAAAGGAATTCTTTGATACTCTTTCAAGTTACAATTAAATGATACATTATAGGGTGAAGATGAATGAGATCAAGTAGTCATGTTATGTATGCATGTAAAGTTTTTTTTTATATATTCAGAATTTAGTCTTCTCTTTACTAATTAAAAATTGATGTTGACTTATGTGTTTGGAGTAGAGGGTCAGGGGGTGTTAATAGATAAAGTTTATTAATAATAAAGTTTATTTATTAATGCTCCCCTCCCACCCTCTATAGGGTGGGAGGGGGCATTAATAAATAAACTTTATTATTGATAAAATTTACCTATAATGCCTTCTTGGGCATTATAGATAAAGTTTATTAATAATAAACTTTATCTATTAATTCCCCCCTCCCACCCTTTATAGAGGGTGAGGGGGCATTAATAGATAAAGTTTATTATTAAAGTTTATCTATTAATGTCCCCCCTCACCCTCTATAGAGGGTGGGAGGGAGTCATACTTTATTGAATTCATGCGTTAACATGATGCGATATTGCTTATTCTCTGTTAGGATATTTTATAGGTATTGTATGAAGGAATTAGTAACATATATTAGAGAACAAAAGCGCAGATCATTGCATGGTGTTAAATGAAATGTTTGTTGTGCTTCACTAAAAGTTGTAAGGTGTTCTTATTAAATGCTTGTTAATTTCTTACATGAATGTTAAAACATATTAGTTTATTGTGTGCTTAAAGAATTTTGATGAGTATTGTTGTTGAATAGTAAAAAAAGTTGGAATAGGATGATGATTAAGGGATTTAGATATCTCCTTGTTCCTCATAACAGTCGCTAGTCCTGAGACCTTAAGTGGTCAAATTCAATAGGATGAATCCTGGACTTGAGCGTTGATTATGTGCTTTGGAGGTCCTAACCTTGTAGGATAGGCTGGGTGGGTAGTTTTCTTGTTAATATATGTGATATGGTTGATTGATATTAGTGATTTTACATTCATATTATTGTGATAAGATTGAATGTGTAGTTATTAATGTTTGTTTTGACGCATATCATTTATCCTAACAATTGTTTTAAAAAAAAATTACCTCTTGTGTATTCACTTATTTGTTGTCATAACAGAGGGGTCGTTAAAAAAGGGGAGCACCATCAATGATGTGAGATAAACATATGAAAGTTAATTTCAACTTATGTTTCCCCCGATGATGAAGTTATGACGTGTCATCGTTGGTATTTTGAAGTGAGAGAAATATAGATCGGAAAAAAACACAACAATGATAAGAAAAAGAATAAGGTCATGTAAATAAAAAGGGGCAGGGTAAATCTCAAAAGATGATGTACAAAGGATATATGATGATGAACTTGAAGTCTATTGAAAACCTTATTCATTTTGTTTCAGATGGAAATATGTAAGAGATTGAGTATGTAGCTGAATAAATAACTAGGTGAGTAAAGAGTAGTGTCTTCTAAAACTTTGGTAGTATAAGCCTCCACTTAAACTGATAGTTTTGGTTGGGTTTTTGTGTTCTCACAACAAATGGTGACTTGCATGGGAGAACCACTTATCTCTATCACAAAATGACCACTAGATAATGCTTTTCAGGTGGTAGGATTTGTCACCAAATTTAAAGGCTAACCAATGTAATGGACCCCACAAAACCTTCCCTGTAGAAAAGATGAGGATATTTTTATTGTGTCTGGGGATCTTCAGGATAATTCAAGGGTGAGCATTAAACATGGGAAAATTTAATTTATTTAGATAATCTGGGAGGAGGATAACACAATGGAGGTTGGTATTTGACTGTTTTAAGATGACATTGTATTCCTCATGTCTTTTTTCTTGTAAATTCTTCATCACCAATGAGCATCCATAGCCCCAATGAAGTTACCTTGGTATCATATAACCATAACCCCAATGCCAGTGAGCATCCATAGTCCTAATGAGTTTACTTGTACTTCCCACACTAAGAATAGGGCTTTCAAATTCCATATTGTTTCAATACATGGCCACCCTTTTAGATTTTAGCTGAAGATATGCATTTGCATGTAGGGTGTGAAGGAAGTGAGGTGCTACAAGAGTCATTTTGATAAGAAGGTCTTAGTCAGTATTTAGCTTCATGGTTTCCTTTCCAACATATTTTCCTTAAGGTTAATAAGTTATGGGACAGGGAGGCTTCACAAAAATCATCCCGAAAAGACAAAAAGTGTTACTATATCCTATCGGTCAAAGAGTGAGTAAAATATGAGAATAGTCACACCGTAAACTAGTCTCATTTAAGATCATTTTCTTTGTCCCATTTAAGAACAAGATATTCCTCTTGAAGATATTTATTTCCCACAAATAATTTATCAAACCACTTTTTAATTACTTCTTGATGTCACGTTAAATTTATTTTGGCCTTTTCCCTATCTTCTTCTAGTTTCAACAACATCTTCAACCTATCTTGCATTATAGGGCATGCTTCATCTTGGACATAATGAGAAAGTTGTAGGGAGGACATGAAGGTATGGGTAGGAAACGTTGTGTCATGTCGATATACTAGAAAGAAGGGATAATTACCAATAGAGGAATTGGGTGTTATTATGTCCGATGAAAGGGCATTCAAGAGGGCTATATGCCAATTCATTTGATGAATGTTAACAATTTTCATAAGGATTTTAATCAGCTTTTCATTTGTTGACTCAACCAACCCATTCTCTTGTGGATAGTTATTTGTAGAATATTTAACTTTAATGTTTTGTTCAAGAGAATATTCAGTTAACCTCAAAGAAGAAAAATACTTGGAATTATAAAAAACTAAGGATTCAGGGACTCCAAATGTCTTCAAAGGAACTACATCTATCCATCTAGTGAAATAATATGTGGTTGTCAAAATATATTTGTGCAACTAAGAGGAATTGGGATTATTTTCCGCAATCATGTCCATACCGCATTATTGGAAAGGGAATTCTATAATCACAACTTGCAGGGGAAATACATCTATCCTTTCTCTTCTAGATGACTTTTGACATTCTAGGAATTTCCTTGCATATGCGTGAGAATATTTGAATAGAGTAGGGCAATAATAGCTGGGATTGAGGATCTTGTGAGTAGTAATGTAAAATATGAAATGATCACTAGTCGATCCATCATGAAGTTTAGATAGAACCTGTTTTGCATCTCTCTTCTCAAGGCATATTAGAAAAATTCCATCATAATTCTTCATGCATAACATGTTGGCAAATATTTAACAGACAACGAATGCTTGTCATTGACGACAAGTACAACAATGAAGGAGCATTATGAGAAGATGCTACAGAGAAGATTCGATTAAGCTCAGAAGCGATGACAAGATCAGAGTAAGTGGAACAAAGTAATCTTGGTAGGAGAAGCAACATTTCTGATCGCTGGATCCCATTTACAATTCTTGATGACCATCTCATCAAGTGTTGATCGGGACTATTGATCCGAGACTCCATTTCGGAGTTTCGTGACTCGCAACATGGAGAGGAAAGAAACATAACTATCAAAATCACGATATGCGAAATTGTGATTTAATCCCAGCCGTCAGATCAAAGTTTTTTTCCGAACCGTTGATCCAACTTCATCTCGGAGTTTCATGACTCATGACATGGAGAGGCAAGAAACATAACTATCAAACTCGCTATATGCGAAATCATGATTTAATCGCAGTCGTCAGATCAAGGTGTGATCTGGACCGTTGATTTGAGACTCCATTTTAGAGTTTCGTGACTCACGACTTGGAGAGGCAAGAAATATGAAGGCCAAAATCACAATATGATCTGAGCCATTGAATTAAGATCAGATCTGGACCATCGAATCATAGGTCAAGTCACTGACTTGGAGTCAATGGAGCATGGTGTGTGAACTCGCAAGATGCGAGATCATGATAAGATTTGGACCATCGGATCTATAGAGATTTCAATCGTCGATCAGATGAAGTTTATAAACTCACAAAGCACCTTTTTGGCATAGCCTAGGGTTACCGTCGATGGTCATGAGAAGGGAAGGAGTCAGTTGTAATAAGCTCCATTTTGGGGTGTCTGGGATCGTGACTTGGAGAGTCAAGATGCCTCATCTCTAGATTCACAAGATGTGAATTTGTGAAAATCTCTTTATGCATAAGCGAGTGGTCTCAGCTGGTGGTCACACCATCAAAGAAGCTGAAGAGAAGAGTACTATGGCATTTTGGGGATTGTGACTTGGAGAGTCGAGATGCCTCATCTCCAGATTCACAAAATGAGAAATCATGAAAGCGCCTTATGCATAAGCTCTTGGTCATAGCCATGGTCATATAAAGGAAGGATCTAGTGCAAAAAAACTCTGTCTCGGAGTTTTGGAACTCGTGACATCGAGACTCAAGATGTCTCATCGCAGAATCTCCAAATTGCAAAAATGTGAAATGGGTAAATAACACAAGAACCCATCAGAGTTAATCCAATGACATAGGTGAATCTGAGCATAATCGAAGGGCTACTGTTGTACGTCATAGTGTAACTGCCAAAAACCACTGATGGTTTCTGCCAGAGGACTCGAAGACACTTCGGGGTGATTGACAGAGGAGATGAAGAGTCTCTAGGAATCTTTAAGAGGGATGAAGATGCCCGTGGAGGTGATTTGACAACTGGATGAGCATTGAAGCTTGTAACTAGAACATAGAAGGTGAGCTCGATTGTCACAGAGAAGATGAAGAGTCTCAACTGCCAGAGAGGCTGAGGAATCTCAGCATAACATACAATGATGCTAAATGAGTGGAAAAACAACCAGAGAAGATGAAGAGTCACTATGATGATTAGACAGAGAAATCGAGTTGTGGAGGATATCGGCGTGGTGTGAGTATGCAAATGGATTGCGTGCATTGCATGCACAAGGTGCACAAAAGCTATAAATACATAGTACAGAGAAGAGATGCAGTTGTTGTTGTTGTTGAGATAACAATGGATGTTGTTGAAGAAGGATCAGAGTGGAACATATGAAAAGAATAGAAGAAGAACTGTGATGTGAATGGACATTGCACACAGAGCATAAAAGCAGAAGAATAGAATGGGAAGTGCATGCATGCTGGAAGACAGGGAGGAAGTTTGAGTAGAAAAATGTTTCAGAACAGTGATGAGACTAGTAAACTGTTATTGAACACTATATCACTGTAATAGGTTTCAGTATTTCATATTCATAATCCAAGGAGGTTGGGAGGTTCTAGGGAGGACTGGTGTCCTTAGAGGTTCAAGTGGGGGCTTGAACACAGGGAGTTGGTGCTTCCTTCTAGTTGGTGCTAGAGAAACCAGGGAGTTGGTGCTTCCTTCTAGTGGGTGCTAGAGAAAAATAGAGAGTTGGTGCTCTCAACAAGTTGGAGCTTGAAAAACAAAGGTTGTAGCCTCACAATGAGTTGGTGCTCAAATGTATGATAATGTAAAGAATGTAAATAATACTTATCATATAAAGAAGAAGAGGTTTTCACCTTGTATGGGTTTCCTTGGGAAATATCTGTCTCTGTGTTTCTCATATATGTGACTGATGCTGAATGTGCCATTGTTCATTTCCCTGCATTATTGTGATCATCATTGAGTGCCCTGTAAATATTTTAAAAGAAGCATAATTGTTTAAGCACGGGGACAACTGATTCACCCCCCCCTCTCAGTTGTTCAACATAACATTCCTTGAATGATCTAATATTGAGTCAATTTGAGTCTAAGATCTCTCTTATTCTTAGGTTCAAGATAATGTGGGGTTGATCCATGGGTTAAGTAATATTTCATTTCATAGTACCATTGGTCTGAGTTAACAAAGATGTAAAAAAATTCCCTTTCAAGCAACTCTTGGTCTTGATACAAGGTATCTTCCTTTACTTCATCACTTGATGATTCGACCTCCAGTTTACATAACCCCTACCATTTGATGTTTTTGGTCGGTTTGATCTCCAAGTCATATTCTTGTAATGTTGTTATCCATTTAGCTCTTTTCTCCCCTAGGTCCTTCTGTACCAAGAGGTTTCTAACAATGGGATAATGGTCAATGATCTTGGTATTTGATTTAATCAAGTAGGGCCTAAAGTGTTTTACAACTTTGAATATAGTGTAGGCTTGTTTGTCCACTTATGGGTAATTTAATTCTTCTCCTTGTAACCCCGAGCTCATAAAATCCATGGGAAATTCATCTCCTTTCTGATATTTTTGTTTTATAACAATTGTGAATGCAATGTTTGATGCAAAAGTATAGAGAATAAACTCTTGAATGAAATCCAGGATTAAAAGTGTAGGATCTTGCGCTATTTATACCTTCATTTTATTAGAAGACTCCATTTGTTTAGATCCCCCATTTGAAATATGCATTTTTTTTTATCATGTCTTACATGGGTTTTACTGTTTCTGAAAATCTAGGGACAAATCTTCTCACAAAATATATTCTCCCCAAGAAGGACCGCATACACTTTTTGTTATGGGGAAGAGGAATATTGGAAATAGTTTCAATCTTTTCAGGTTCAATTTTCATACCATGTTTTGAAACTATGAACCCCAATATCCTGACCTCATCGACTACAAATACTGATTTTTTTAGATTGAGGTAAATACAATATCTCTTGAACCTATTGAATACTCTCCTCAAATGGGTTATATGGTATTTTTTTATCCTTGGAGAAGATATTAACATCATCTAGATACACCATATAACACACTATCCAAGTAGGAATCTTAAGATGATATCCATTTCTCTTTGGAAAGTTTCTCCAACGTTGATCAAACCAAACATCATCTTCCTGTAAACATATGTTCACCATTTAGTCTGAAAATTAGTATTTAGTTGATCATCATGGGTAACTAGGACTTGATTATAGCCAGAAAAATCATCTAAAAGGGAGATCATTTCAGAGTTGGATACACATTGCAAGATTTTATCCATAGGGGGCACTAGGTAGTTTTCCTTCTCCAAGGCTCTGTTCACATTCTTGAAGTCAATCCATAACATTATATCTCCATTATTGTTCCTCACTGGTACCATATTAGAGATCCATTAAGCATTTCTAACTGGGAACATAATCTTAGAAGCTAACAACTTATTCAACTCTTGTTTGACATGAGGCTCAAGATAAGGATGCATCTTCCTCAACTTTTGTTGAAAAGGTTTTATTTGAGGGTTCATTGGAATAATGTGTTGTATGATTTTGGTGTCATTGTTGGCACATGGGCACACCCAGGGTTCATCTCTAACAATGCACCAACAAGCCCTAACTACTAGCCCTTTCGGCAACACCTGCGAAGCAGATGAAGTCTCACCCGAAGTAGCGATAGGGGGTTGCAGGACATAGGTGTCTACAACAAGAGGAAATACAAAGTGGATTCAGGGAAACACACACACAAATATCTAGTTATTCTTTACCAACTTAATCCTACTTCGCATAGTATATCTCAGATCTAAGAAAACAACACTATAACAACATATCAAATGACAGATATAATCAACAACAATCACACATAATGACAAGATATACATGGTTCACCTTCTCTCTAGGGCTACGTCCATAGAACTGTGCTTTATAATATATTGGTTGAAAGCATACAGTTCTATCTGCTCTCTTATCTTGAATCTCTCTTTCTTTCTCTTATTCTCTCCCCTCCATGCGCACCTGGCTGCAGGGATCATCTTCGCACACAGATGAAAATATTACAACACAGACTTCTCTCACCACACAATACTTCTCTCTCAACAATAACAACAATCTCTCATCATAACATAATCGACCCCTTCCCAAGTCCTCTTGACCTTTATTTATACATTACAATGACTCTCACACAACCTTAGGCCGAAACCTAGGTGTCAAAACCCTAAATACAAAAACCCTAGATGTCTAAAACCCTAGGTCAACTTCACCCACATTTTTAGGGCTTCTCCAACTTGTCTTTCCTTCTTTCCTGCAAGGTGCTCCAAAGAATATATTGGTGGATTTTTTTTCTTGCTGAGTTGTCCACGATCCATCTTCCTTGATGATCTATCTTCCTTGATCTCCCCATCCAACGACTTTCTTTATGTTACTCTACTCCTTCTTTTCTGTTATTTTGGCCACTTCGACCCAATATTAGTTGACTTGTCTTCCACGCAGTTCACACTTCACGCTTCTTTCCTTAATATTTGTAACCTTCCATGACCAAGGGCCAATAGGCCCCCAACACTCACATGTGACTCGTCCTAAGGCACTTTAGGTCTGAACCTTCTATTTTTCTTCGTCTTCAAACTACGTGAGGTAGCCTGTGATTTCTAATTTGTCCCTTTCATCCATGTGCAGACTATCTTTTCTATGTCTAGTACCCAGTTTCAACTACAACTGGTACCTAGACCCTTCTTCTCATGCTTTTACTGAGAGCTGCGAGGCAGCTGGTTGTCATAGCACAATTTCAACTGGCTCTTGTTCACTAAACCTTCCTTCCACTATCCATTCAGTGTCTTCAGCTGCACAAATCCTCCTTCTGTAACATATGCAACCTCAAATGGCCCAAGCCAATGTGTTCTGAAATTCCCTAGAAGCTACATGAACTTGCTGTCATATACCAATACCATATCTCCTTTCTTAAAGGATTTCTTCTTGATATGTCTTTCATGGTAAGCCTTTTCTTGTTCCTTCTGTACTTGTTGATGAAATCTTCCAATACATTGGTCTTATTCTAGTTCGAACAACTACACAAGCCTCTCTTGAACAAGACCAATGTCATCCATATCTATGAATGTTGCAATTCTAAGACTAGGAACCAGATATTCCATAATGACACCTGCTTATAGACCATAAACCAACTTAAAGGGTGTTTGCATTGTCATCTTCTTGCAAGTAGTTCTATAGGCCCATAGCACTGCTGGTACTCTCAAATATTATTCATCCATGTTCACACTACAAATATTTGTCAACGTTGTCTCCAAGATCTTGTTGAAAGCTTCGACCGTTCCATTCTCTTGTGGATGGTAGGGAGTACTCTTCTGATGGCAGAATTCAAATTCTTGAGTCAAAGCTTCGATAGTATTATTAATAAAGTGTGTACCTTGATCACTCATTAGGGTCTTCGGGCATCCAAGCCTAGTTATGATATCATAAAATATAAACTGTGCAGCTATAGTTGCACTACAATCCTTCATTTCTCTTGCTTCTACCCTTCTTGTCAAATACTCTGTCGCGGTGATGATGTATCTAGCTCCTGTGTTCTCTGCTGGTGGATAAATAAGTCCCACGAAATCAATGGCCCATTTATCAAATGCTTGTAAGGTCAACTGTGGTGCTAAAGGAATCTCATCTCTTTTGGAAGGTTTCCCAACTCTTTGGCATACATTGCAGGATTTATAATATTCCTTAGCATCTTTATGTAAGGTAGGCCATCAGAGGCCAGCTCTAAGAACCTTCTGCGTTGTTTTTTTACCTGCGTAGTGTCCCCCTACGATGCCTTCATGTGCTTCTTATAGAATCAGTGGTCTTTATGCCTCCATAACACATCTCTTCAAGATCTCATCAGGTCCCATATTCTGTAGCTATCCAGCTATAAGTGAAAAATCTACAATGTGAACTACCAGCTATTTTTTCTGAATGATTATGTATTTGTGAAGTGCCATTCCTGTTGATATGAATTAGACTCTTGGAGAAGTGATCACAAACCCTTATGATAACCAACAATTGTGCATTTGGTAGTGTATCCTCCAAACTATTAGGTTCCTATCCATGCTCCAACCTAGACAAGTGGTCAGGTCCCTTGTTCATTCTCCCTGGCTTGACTACTAGTTCAAAATCATATTCCTAGAATAGTAGTAACCATTTGCAAATCCTCCCCCCAAGACTGGTTTGTTGACTAGGTATTTCAATGCAGAGTGATCAGTGAACATCTTAAAATGTCCTCCCAACAAGTACTGTCGAAACTTCTGTAGCACGTACACCATGGATAAATCTTCTCTCTCAGTGGTAGTGTAGTTTATCTTAGTTGTAGATAGCTTCCTACTAGCAAAGGCTAACATATGGTCAATATATCTTGATCCTGGTTGTGCTAACATTTCTCCTAGTGCAATAGATGAATCATAGACATGCATGTGAAATTCTTTGCTCCAATCTGGGAAAACCAGAATATGCGCAGTAACCATTTTTTGTTTCAGTGTGTCGAAGCTCTGCTGAGATTCTACTGTCCATTGAAATTGAAAATATTTCTTCAATAACTTCTCCATAGGTGTTGTAATCTATGAATATCCCTTAATGAACTTTTTTTAGTATGCAGTATGTCCCAGCGCAGTGCACAATTGTCTAACTGACGTAGGGGAGGTAGATCAACAATAATGGCAATCTTGGATGGATCTACCAACAACCCCTTCTTACACACAATATGCCCCAACAAAAATCCAAAGGGTAAAAGGAAGATGCACTTCTTCAGGTTCAGGGAAATATGACATTTCTTGCACTTATCCAACATTAGTATTAAACATTCAATATGGTTTTGTAATAAGATAAAAACAGTCCAATCATCAAAATATGCATCCAAAAATTTATGTAAAAACTCCTTGAATGCTTCGACCACCACCCTAGAAAAGATGGCTGGTGCATTCTTCAATCCAAAAGGCATCACTGTGTACTGGTAGGATCCCCATTATGTTGCAAATTTGGTCTTTTGGTGGTCTTCCTTGGCAATCCTGATCTAGTGTTACCCTGAAAATTCGTCTGTGAAGGAGTAAACTTCCTGACCTCCTACATTATCTAACACTTAATCTGTAAACGGTGTAGGGAATGGGTCATGAAAACAAGCATCATTCATCTTCCTGAGAACTATACAGATCCTGATATCTCTTGTCTTCTTATCTTGTACCACCATAGGGCTAATCCATTATGATTCTTCCATAGTTTCTATGATTCCTTCTTCCAACATCCTGTCTAGTTCAATCTTCACTTTCTTCTTATATTTTTTATTCAATCTGTAGGGTCTCTTCTTAACTGGCCTGTCATCTCTCTTCAAGGGGATCTTCATCTCTCCCTTGGGCCCTTTTATGCCCTTCATATCGGTGAACTTGGTTGGGAACAAGTCTTGATATTCATGCAGTAGTTCTTTGATCTTATCAATGGTGGCATCATCCCAGTAATATCCAGCATTAGCAAGCTTAGGTGATTTCTCGGTTCCAATGTTAACTTTCCTGATTTTGATCGGTTTTCCTATGAAAGGTAGTTTGACTCCCGATCCTTCTATGTCTCTTTGTCCTTCTATTTCTGCGATGTTCTCATTCCTAGGATCATCATCTTCATCAGCATTGATATTGTAACATCCTTGCAATTTATGAAGAGGTTTAGTCCATTCATCCTCTTCTTACTCAATAAGGAGGCTAGGTGCCTCCTCAAAGACTTTATGTCTTACAACTTGTAGATCTTGATCTATTGAAGGGTATTGGATTTAAAATGAAAATGTAGCTACAAATTTTTGAGTCATACAGTACCAATCTGAAGTGGTGAGGCGCAATTCTTCTTGAAGATACCAATTGATAGGCGTTGTGTCCAGAGTGTTGATGAACTTGTGCACCCACCATTATTGAGGAATTCTTCTCTAGGCCTCCTCACAACCTCGCACATGGTCCTTCAGACAACTTTGACCTTTGTATCGAACTTTGCATCCTTCTACTTGTTCTGAAAAGTGCATTACCATCAAAGTGTGACATTGCATCCAGTTTGCGATGTTCTTTTTATGTGTCCCCCACCATCTTGCTAGAGTTTCTTTGAAAGCCTCATCCATTTCCAACAATCTCTTTTGTACTGGTATTTTTTTTTTTAGATCTCATAAGAATATTTCTAAATGATTTAAACCATCAAATGTGGGAAGATTGCTTACTTCTGTGCTAATCCAGCGAACTTCCCTAGTCAATCTAGCACACCTCCGCACAAAGACTTCATACATTTTGTTCTTCCAAATATTCAGTTCTTCTTCTGAGTCTGAGTAGTATGCGTTTTCACTTCGCCAGCTTAAATTCCCATCTGCTATAGGGTTAATGTAATCATGTTCTCTCGCTACCAATTTATATATGTTCTCTAGCTCATATGCGTGGTATTCTTCTCTGATGGGTTCTGTGTATCTTCAACCTTCATCAAGATCCAGAGGTGCAATGAACCTAAGGCCATCACCTTCAAATGTCATTCTTATTTTCTTTAAGACAACAACAGTGCAATTATTTAAAGACCACTCAACATAACCATTTGTTGGCACAGGGGTAGACCTAGGGTTCAACTCTAACAACACACCAACAAGCCCTAACTACTGTCCCTTTCGAAAATACTTGTGAAGTAGATGAAGTCTCACCCGAAGTAGCGATAGGGGGTTGCACGACACAAGTGTCTACAACTAGAGAAAATGCAAAGTGGATCCAGGGAAACTCACACTTAATCCTACTTCGCACAACATATCTCAAATCTAACAAAACAACACTATAACAACATATCAAATGACAGAGATAATCAACAAAAATCACACATATTGCCAAAATATGTGTGGTTCACCCTCTCTCTAGGGCTACGTCCACATAACTTCTCTTTATAATATATTAGATGAAAGCATACAGTTCTATCTTTGCTCTTATCTTGTAAATATCACTTTCTTTCTCTTCTTCTCTCCCCTCCGTATACACCTAACTGCAGGGTTGATCTTTGCACCCAGTTGAAGATCTTACAACACAGACTTGTCTCACCACATAATACTTCTCTCTCAACAATAAAATCAATCACTCATCATAACATAATCGACCCCATCCCAGGTCCTCTTGAATTTTATTTATACATTACAATGACTCTCAGATAACCTTAGGACGAAACCTAGGTGTCAAAACCCTAAATACAAAAACCCTAGGTCAACATGACCCGCATTTTCAGGGCTTCACCAACCTGTCTTTCCTTCTTTCCTATGAGGTGCTCCAAAGCATCTATTGGTGGGTTTTTCCACTTGCTGAATTTTCCACGATCCATCTTCCTTTCTAATCTGTCTTCCTTGATCTCCCCATCAAACGACTTGCTTTCTCTTACTCCGCTCCTTCTTTTCTTCTCTTTTTACCACTTCAACCCAATCTCAGTCAACTTGTCTTCCACACAGTTCACACTTCATGCTTATTTACTTAACCTTCACAACCTTCCATGACCAAGGGCTAATAGTCATACATCTTGAGGTATTCATATGTCCATGCAAATATGTATTTATATTACTCAAATACTTTAACGTAAGATTGTTTTTCTTCAGGAGAACATTTATTTCCCAAATTGATATTTTGAGGTGTAGTTCGCGTTCCCAAATTTACCACTTCAAATTGCATTGATGAGATTTTTGTTTGGTAGTTTGTTTCATTCTTGAACTTATCTTGGAGATCATAAAAATTCTCCAGTATGAATACATTCTTCGGGATATTGTTGGCTCAACCATATTGATTTCTTGGTTGATATTGATGTTGGTTTTATCCAAATGTATAATTTGAATATAAAATGCCTCATGTTTGATATTAAGATTTTCACATACTTTAAGAGGAATAACATTAGAACATGCTCCCGAGTCTACCATGAAGTTATGGACATTCCTATTAAAAATTTTAAAAGTAATGAGGAAAGGTGGGGTAGTGGATCTTGACCTCTACCCAATTAAGGATGCATTCATAGGTACCTGACTCTTGGAGGAAGTATCTTTTCTAGATAGGATTTCTTTGGTTGTTCATTTTTTTGTCCCTATGTTTATTTCTTTAGTGCTAGTGGAAGCCTTTCCCTATAGAGTTTTAATGAAATCTTATTGAATTTGTGGGATTTTCATAAGCTCAAACATAGATATGTTAGCTTTAAGTTTCTTCATATATTCTAGAAAATCATATTCCAATATTCCTCGGGTCATAGATGAAACATTTTTCTTAAGAGTTTGATAAGTTCTTTTGTGGTTAGAGGGTGTTGTTTTCGAAATATTGGGAGTAGTGGTATTGGCTAGAGATGAGGATTGTTTGGTACTGGAAGTGGTAGTTGCATGAGTATTAGAATTATTAGGGGTGTCATAAGAGGTGTTTTCGCTTGTTCTTGTAGTAATTACAACATTTTGGGACATGTGTACTTCCTCGCCACCATAAGTGATATTGCAGAAAGAATTTAGTGGTTGTTCTTCGGTTTCTTGGGAAGCTCGAGGTTATTCTTGTTATTCTTGATTCTCTTCTTCATCATCCCTGACCTCAGTCATGTTTTATATTGCCCAAGTTTGTAGGGCTTGGAAAATATGTTCCATGTCAATACCATCTACCTGAGAAGAGGTGGTTTTATTGGTTAGGGGGGCATTTTTATCTTTCTTGGGAGGAAATCTAAAAAATCAATTCTAGGTAGAATACCCTTCCCCTCCACTCTACTTCAAATCTATCATCTCGTTGGAGAGTTTGTTAAAACTCTAATGGAGGGAATCCATATCCATGGAATCAAAATTATTATTCTCTTATATGGGTTTAGGCACAATTTATTTATTTTTACCCTGATCTTTGGATGATTCTTCTTTGGGATTTCCTTTTAAACTCATCATGTTCTTTTCAACTTTAAGGGATTCCCGAAAGTCTTCTTTAAGGGTGTTTTTTTCATCATTCTTAACAAACAACGCCATGGACATAGGTAGAATGGAGGTATATAATTCAATGAAAACATATTCATCATGTTTATAGGCTCATGGGATGCATATCAATA
Source organism: Picea engelmannii (assembly GCA_009831015.1). Taxonomy (NCBI): domain Eukaryota; kingdom Viridiplantae; phylum Streptophyta; class Pinopsida; order Pinales; family Pinaceae; genus Picea; species Picea engelmannii. Next base: position 1,351,732 of record ML781537.1, read on the forward strand.
GATTAAGGAAGCATTGATTGTAATCATTCACCTATTCCTTAGAGCCCATCTTGACTCTTGATAGTTCTAGGACTAGAGTTGTTGGTGTCTTATTTTCTCCAAACTTCCTAAGGAAGATAGTTTCAAAAATTCTCCAGTAAGTGATGGAGGCTTCCTTTAAAGAGAAGAACCATGCCAAGAATCTATTCTCAAATTTAAGGGGGAACAAAAAAAAAAAAACATCTTCGTGCCAAATGCTTTGGAGTCTTACGAGAAGTAAGAATTTCTTAACGTGGTGTTCAATCGAATCTTTTCTTCCAGCGTCAAATTTTGGTAAAAATTTCTCATGATGTGTGGGCATGTCATGCACAATCCTTTGTATAGAGACTGCATTAGGAACCAACCAAGGCTGATAGGGAGGGGGGTTTGATTATAATTATCCCCGACCATTTTTGGAGGTTAGTACAAGATTATCTGGAGTGGCTTGTTTTTCAGGTTCACTTTCATGTTCTTCTTCTCCCTCAAAGTCTTCTTCTAACTCGTTTCTTAGTGTGTAAGGTACAAATTCAAGAGGAGAGATAGGTATACCACCGATACCACCAACTAGTATGTAACACTCAAGGTCAAAATCGAAGGACTCTTCAAATTTTGATATGTCTCGAGTAATGCGATATCTAGGGTTTCTAATAGAAGGATTTTCTTGATTTGTGTAAGGTTCAGTAAAGAAGGGATCTTCACTATGAGGATATTATTGAACTTGAGGCAATGAATATTCAATGGGAATCTATCTTTTATGTCTCCTCAATTTTCTAGTTAAGCCATGCTTGATACGTTCATGATATTTCCTCAAAATGGTGTTAACCTCTACGAGGGTTAATATGTGGGGTTGCGGTGAATAAAACACAGACTCGAGATGAGTGGAAACACATTGAGTACTGTCCTGAGCTGGTGTATTCACAACATACGAAAAAGGGATGTGTAGCGTGCTCAAAATAAGGTGGATGGGAATCATTGGATAAAGAACTGCTAACTTCAATAATAGAAAAGGAAGACTTTGTGTTTCTCTTTGCATCCATTAAGTTACATCTCCCTCCTTCTAGTGCCTTTTTTGTTTATGAGCTAGAATGACCTGTTAAAAAAGGTCAGGGAATATGCCCGATGCCAGGTCCCAATTAGACCCACTCTTGTTTGAAGTAGTGTTTTTGTTGGTTTTACTTCTCTCTTTCTACCTTTCTTGGGATGACCCAGGTTCAGGTCCACTACGATTTCCAATAAAAACCTTTTAAAACTACTACCCCTCTGGTAAACAATAAGGCAATGTAGTACATAAAATGCATTGTGCAGTTTGACCCGAGATAGTTCTATTGGTGGCTGCAATTCTCAAGTGCGTGAATCCTGGGAATAAGTGGGGATATGGAATTAAACTCTGTGATATTCATTTGTTACTTTAACATTCATCTTATATTGAATACCCTGTCATTCTTATTCACACATGTAAAATAACAAATCTAACTAGTCATTCATTCATTTTTCTAACATCTAATCATTGAAAGTAAAGGAAATACACAATATTTAATCATGTAACACATGATCTACCATGGTTCACCCCTCTCGGGATACATGCACAAAGATTTGGCTTCTCTTCTATTTTATTATGGTGTTTCCAAAACTACAATGCAATGTGCATTAAAACTCTCCATCAAACAAGTCAAGATATACAATGAGGTGGAATAGATCACACTAGGCTCCTCAACCTATGATATAACCCTCAATATCTACCATATTTCCTCTCCTTATCCCAACAACTTACAGAACATATCGAATTTTCAGTCATTCTGTCTTTGAGCAACATAGTAACAATGACCAACCAAAAAGGAACTGTATTCGAACACTTGACCTAAACCTCCTAGGTAACTACTTATACATGTTTTTGGTTTACCATCCATTAGATATTCTTACCAAAACCCTAACTCTATCATGGCTAGGTCTTCTTTCAGGAGTGACTCACATGTTTTCCTCTTCTACATGCACATGTATCTTGCACCTGTTGTTTTTCCTTCACGTGCATCTACCTTACACATGCTTATTTTCTGGCATGCATGTATGCCTTACACGTGATTATTTTCCTCAAAACTGGGCCTATTCCCAATAGGCCTCCAACACTGACATCGTGACTCATCCTAAGTCACTTCCTAACTCCAACATCTGTCACTTTTTGAGCCAGTGCTTCATACCTATCTGCTATCTGTTGGTACTGCCCATGAGCCTGGTTTCTCCTTGATGTCATGGCTTCGACCACCTGTGCAATGACTGGTGGTATTAATATATCACCCCCCTCCATTCCTATATTTTCAAGGTGCAAATTCACTCCATCGATTTCCACAAAAAATTGCTCTTCCTTTTCTTGTATGGAATCCAACGAAACCTCCCATGCAATCCTCTGTGCATGCACCACTATTTCTTCTGCCTGAAGGTTCTTCATTTATGTGGCATTCTTGATCTTCTCTGGCAATGACCTTGTCCTTTGTTGTTTCTTGAAATCTTCCATTGTTGCATGCAATTTGTCTTCCTTTACTTGCATCTCTTGTATGCTCCCATCCTCTAATAGTTGTGTCCATACCTCGTCTCTCTTTTCCAATAGTTCTTCCACTCTATGTATGTTTTGCGCAATGTTTTATGTAGCTATTGTTGCATATTTCTCTCTTTACTCTAGGACTACTCAAGGATTAGTAGGTATTTCATGCTCCTATAGTTCCTCTATCATCTCTTTATATTGCACTAGGGCCTGTGCTATTTTCCTCATCTTCTCTTCAAAAGATGCTTCTTTTGATTCTGCGCTGTCGGGGATGGCTTGAAATACTCCACTTATTTGTTTCTCCATCTCCTCCACTTTTTGTTGTATTATATTTATCTCCTGAACTTCCTATCTAAGTGCCTCCTTCAATGAGGTGTTGTCTTCCTATGCCAGTTTTAAGTTCATCGCATCCGACCTTTCTTTGGACTGAATATCCTGCACGACGCTAACTTGTAATTTATACAACGCTTTAGTTGGAACCTTGGGAAGTACCAAGTAAAACCTCTGAATGTATTTCAGGGGCCTCTATGTTGTCTCTTCATCGATGAACAACATCTTTGTTTTTATGATGAAATTAACACTTCCATGCGCTATGATTTTTATTGTCTCTCCAACAGGTGCTTCTTCTCTAGTGGGCACTGGTTTCTCCGTTTTTTTTTTCTCCGCTCTGATCCTCAATTTATCCAATGCATTTTTTACATGCTATACTTGATCTAGAATTGAATCTCGGTGATTCTCCATGTTTTTCCATACCTACGACAATCTATCTTCCATTGTCGTTGTTATCTGCTCCACATCATCTGATGTCAATGATGTTTCCATTGGTTTTCTATGGGCTTTTTCCTTCTTCCTAGTGTTACTTTATTTCTCCCATGGCCTTTTTCTTTGTGCATATGATCACTCATATACCTTTGGCATCTATGTAACCATGCATGTATCCTACCCAACTTCTTCCTCCATGGCTACCTCTTTTGCCTCCATCTGCACTTCTTCTGCACTCACCTGTCTTGTCGGTCCTTTTGGTGTCTTCTTTGTTCCTGGTGGACCCTGTGTAGGACCATGCTGTGACTTCTTTTCTATCCTAATTTTCTTTCAAATTGGGCTAATTTCCCCCACTGTACTTATTTTTGTATTCTTTTTTTGGCTAGTGCCATTCCTACCTATCTGGTGTGTGGGGGTTGTGCTACCTTGCGTATGGATTTGTACTATTGGCTTTTCTCTTGGAATATTTGACACTTTCCACTCCTCAGGACACTCTTGGACCTCCATGTGGATGTCCTGTGTCATCACACAATACTTCAGCTACAACTACTCCTAGGCTGGATCCTTCTTTTCCTGCAGCCACATGCTATGGCATGATGCCCAAAAATTTGTTATTTGTCCAAACGCCTGGACATTTTCTGGGGAAATCCTCCATGTAAACACTAATCTATTATGGATCTCTATTAAGTATTGAGTGAACATGTCATTTTTGAATTTATTTACCTTGGGATATGTTGTTCTTCGCAACGACGTGTAGTTCCCTACACCACATTTTCCTTTCCTTGGAAGAAACATAGTGTATGTGGGTTCCTGCCACCCCATAAGTGCAATGAGGATGAGTAAACACGAGTAGTGGAACTCAAAGCCCTAGTCTTATGCATCCTTGCAGTCTTCAAGGGATGAGTTTAGTATATAATGGGCCCAACTCATCGAGCTCCCCTTTGTGAACTGCATCATAGCTGCTACTACTCCTCCGAGCATTTCTACTTTTCGTCACTTGTGCATTAATTTGCAACCGAACAATCTTGTTGAAAATCGTGTCACAGGATCATTGATGTCATTGATCCTGATACACTTTTTACCCCTTTCTACACCATACGTTTCTTTGATCTCATTCAAGATGGATGTTTCCTTCATCTTGTCTCCTAGGTATTGTTATGAATTCTCCCCATCTGTGGGTAGCCCTGTAATCTCATTGATGAGGTTGACATTGATCAACACTAGCCTATCCATCCACAAGATGCCTTTGTGCACCCTTGATAATATTTGTTTGACACATCCGTTGATGTTTTTCCCACATCTGAAGTGTGGTATGTCTAATAAGTTTGTTATTTCGGTGTTGTACAATCCTAGGATCCACTACGCAGGATCCAACAATGGTGCGCCTGATGGTCCTTCTCCTCTTCTCTCTAGCTAGCTTTGTGTTGCAAAATCTGGGAACTTTATGGCATCAGAGAAGTCATGGTTGAAGTATTTAAGGATATCGAATCCTCCTACCATGTTATCGTTGGCCTTTGCTCCCTTCAAAATTTTTGGCATCACTATTCCTAGTTATACCTGTGTGTGTTGTATGCCCTACACACTAATCTCTTCTTGCACCTTATTTTTCCCTTGTGGGGATAATACCCCACCCTATAGTACAACCTTTTTCTCTGTTTCATGCTCTAGTTCTGTCTCTATACCCTACTTCATGGAACCCATGGTCAATTCTTTTTTTGTGGGCCTTTTCCCCTGGACCCGTCGGATTCTGTTTGTTCGGCATCCTCTTTTGGCTGCTTGGGCTCCTGTGCATGTTCCTTCTCCTCTTCCACATGCAATGTGGTTTGCTCGTACGCCAGTGTGTGGATTTCTTCCACATCCACTACTGTGGGAATCTCATTTATTCTGGTTTGTGGCACCCTATTTCTACTCCATGTGTTTTTTTTGGTTCTTGTGAGTGCTCCAACACTCGATGGTGATATGGAAAGAAAATATTACTTGTAGACTTCCAAATTGACAGAGGATAGTTCAAATTTTCACTCTATCGCTCTTCCACTCAACTTTGCGCTATTCTCCTTATAAAACAACATAATGGGTCAATTCCCCCCCTTTTTTCAACTTTATAGTGAGATGGAGAAGTGATAGTTGTGCTGCACTGACATTTGTCACTTTTTCACTTTTTGTGGTGTTTCCTGCGCATTGTACTTTTCTACCTATTAATTTATCTTCTACACACAATGTTTTCGAACCCTGGTTTTCTTGCAGTGCACTATTTTGTTCTACTAGTTCTATTCTGTCAAAACCCTCCATGTTCGCCGATATGTTTTTATTTTTTTCCCCTTTTTACTTTTAATGGTTTTTCTTCTTTTTCTTCTTTTTATTTGTTTTTCTCATTTTCTCTCCCTTACTTCTACTATAATACACTATATACATATCTTCTTACTGGGTGGTAACTTTATAGGTGTTAGGAGGTCGACTGTCCCTATACAATTTCATTAGAATCCCACTAATCATTCCTCTGAGTTTTGTACTTCCTAAAATTTGCAACTGTACAACTCCCCCATATGTGACAATCTTCACTTCATATGGTCCCAACCAATGCATTCTAAATTTTCCTGGGTGCTGAAGAAATTTACTATCATACATCAAGACTAGGTATCCCTCCTTGAAAATATTCCTTTTAATATGTCTAGCATGCCAAGCTTTGTCCCTTTCTTTCTATACTTCTTGGTGAAATCCTACTAGAATCTTATATTCTTCCATCTCCATCAGCTGACTTATCCTTTCTTGTACTGTGCCTCATTTTGTCATGTTGGTGATTGCTGCTAAGCATAGACTAGGTACCAAAAAATTCTAATGGTACCACTGCTTCTTGTCCATACATCAACATGAATGGTGTCTATCCTGTAAAATATTTCAATGTAGTTATGTATTCCCATAATACTGTTGGTATCTTCAAATCCCAATCGTCCCTGTTAACATTGCATAGTTTTTTCAATGCATTCTCTAGGATCTTATTAAAGGCTTCCATTGTTCCAATTGCTTGGGGGTGATATGGTGTACTCTTTTGATGATAGACTTCAAACTCCTTAGTCATAGCATTGATATTACTATTGATGAAGTGAGTGCCTTGGTCACTCATCAAAATCCTTGGGCATCCAAATCTGGTGATCACTTGCTCAAATAGGAAGTGTGTTGTTGGCTCTATGCTACAATATTTTACCGGTGTTTCTTCTGCCCATCTCGTTAAGTACTCTGTTGCAAAAATGATATACCTTTCTCTTGACATCTTTTCTAGTGGGTTAATTAGTCCCACAAAGTCTATTTCCTATTTGTCGAATACTTGCAAGGTTACTTGTGGTCTTAGGGGCATCTCATCCTGTCTATTAGGTTTTCCAACCCTATGACATACATCACATCTCTGGAATTATTCCTTTGCATCTCTGTGAATGGTCAGCCACCATAGTCCTGTGCGTAATACCTTCTGAGTAGTAGATTTTCCTGCAATATTTCCTCTGGTTATTCCCTTGTGAGGCTCTACTAGAATCCTAGGTCTTTCATGTTCTAGTACACATATTCTTAAGATGGTGTCTACACCCATATTTCATAAGTGTATTGAAATGAATTGATAGTATGAAGCTCTGACTACCAGATTTTTCTTCCATGTAGTGTTGAATTCTTGTGGCACAGTCCCTGTACTTAGGTATTCAATGATGTGAGAAAATAATTGTGCATCAGGGAAGTTTTCCTCCAAATTTGTAGGTTCCTCTCCATTGGTGATACTAGATAGGTGATCGGGTCCTGCATTCGACTTCCTTGGTTTGACTATCACTTCAAAGCCAAATTCTTGAAACAACAGTAGCCATCTACAAATTCTATCCCCCAACACTGGATTATTGACTAGGTATTTAAGGGTAGAATGACTTTGAAAATTTTAAAGTGTTTACAAAGTAGATAGTGTATGAATTTTTTCAGTGCATATACGATTTCTAGGCCTTTTGTCTATGTATTAGTGTAGTTCTTCTCTGACTCTGATAGTTTTCTTCTTGCAAATGATATAGGATGTTCTAACTCTCCTGCTCTTGGTTGTGCCAAAATAGCTCTGAGTGTTATGGTTGATGAATCTACATGCACATGAAATGTATTTTCCCAGTCCGGGAATACTAGTATGGGTGTTGTGACCATTTTTTCTTTTAGAGTGTCCAAACCTCCCCTACAGTCCTAATTCCACTGGAATTTACTATCCTTCTACAACAGTTTCTCCATTGACACAGTGTTCTATGCATACCCTTTTATGAATTTCTTGTAGTATATTGTGTGTCCAAATGTTGCTCTCAACTGGTGTACTAATCTAAGAGGTGGTAAGTTAACAATGACTTCAACCTTTGCAGGATCCACCAATATCCCTTGTTGAAAGACTATATTTCCCAATAGTATTCCAAAAGGTGTCATAAATATGCACTTCTTGATATTTAATGATATTTGACACTACCTACATCTTTCCAACATCATCCTTAACACCCCGACATGATATTTCAACAGACTATATACGGTCCAGTCATCCAGATACACTTCTAAAAACTGATGGATGAATTCTTTGAATGAAGTTATGACTACTCTTGAGAATATTGTTGGTGCATTATTTATCCCAAAAGGAATGACTTTGTACTAGTAGGATACCCATTTTGTGGAAAAAGTGGTCTTGAACCTGTCTTCTGGAGCTATCTTGATCTAATGGTAGCCTACAAATCCATCTGCAAATTAGTATGCTTCATGGTCTCCCACATTATATAATACCTAATATGTGAAAGGGGTGGGAAAAGGATCATGTAGGAAAGAATCATTAAATTTCATGAGATCTACACAGATCCTTATCTCTCAATTTTTTTCATGTACTACCATACGGATTATCCATTCTAATTCTTCTTTTGGTTCTATGATTCCATCTTCCAACATTCTGTCAATTTCTTCTTTTACTTTCTTCTTATATATTGGGTTGAGTCTATACGGTCATTGTCTAAATAATATAGCCTCAAGTTTGAGAGAGATATTCATCTCTCCTAGATCTCTTTCTATCCCTTTCATCTATGTAAAGGTTGTTGGGAAGAGGTCACTGTACTCACACAACATATCTATTATTCTTTCTACTATTTATTCATCCCAGTAGTCTCCAATACTAACCATTTTGGGATTATCATTTGTCCCAATATTTACTTTCTTCACCTTGATTGGCACAACAAATACTTCTTATTCCAAATATGGACCTTCTACCTCTCTTTCTCCTTCAATTTCTGTAATTTGAATGTTATGTGGTTTATCTTCATCTGGTGCTTCTTCCTGCACATGATAGCATGACAATAGTTCTTTCATTATCTGTCTATTATGTTGTTGATACTTGGTTATAAGTTCAAACTCTGGTTTCTTAATAAATATCACCCCTCTAATTTGTTTGAGTGTTGAATCGATGTTGGGGTTCTCATGTTCAAATGAGAAAGTGACTATAAAATTATGTTCTAATGTTGTCCATTTTGTAGTTCTTCTGCGTAGTTCCTAGTATACATACCAGTTTGTTGGAATTACTTCCAATGTGTGAATAAAGTGATGAGGCCATTATTCTAGTGGTGTCATTCTCCATAGTGTTTTGTACTTCTCCAAGTGTTCAATTGGTGTCCCCTGTCCATCATATCTCTGCAGTTCATTTATTTCATGTTATGCATTGAATCTAATGCACAATAATCTGTTACATTGGTACCAGTCCTTGACTGTCTCTTTGTGTGCACCCTACCATCTTGTTGGTGTTTCCTTGAGTGTTATGTCTGAAGCTAAGAGCCTCTGATTCTCTAACACTTCATCTTCGTATCTTGTTAGGAATTCTTATAAATCATTCACCCCATGAAAACTAGGAGGTTATCTTATCTCTATACCTAACCATCTTACTTTGCGGTCTATTCTTACACACCTTCTTGTGGATACTATTAGCACCATGATTTTATTAGCTAAGGTTAAAGGTTTGTCAACAATTTGCAAAGTCATTCCTGTTAGCACCCATATTGTTTTTATGCCTGGCATCATCTAACATCTCCAAGGGTTAGTTCCAAAAGGAATCTTTTCATTTATTATTTAAATTTCCATTTGCAACTGCGTGCTGCAAAATTTCTATGGGCTACGCAGAGTGCTTCACTGTGAAAAGGATTCTTTCGTGCAGTGGATTTTGTCGTGCAGTGGATTTCATCACGTAGTGGATTTTGTCATGCACTGGATGTGATCACGTAGTGGATGTTGTCATGCATAGGATGATTTTTTGCAGAGGATTTCATTGTGCAGTGGATTTCATCATTCATTGGACGTTTTCACGCAGAGGATGTCACCGTGTAGTGGATTTCATTGCACAGTGGATGTTGTCATGCATAGACTGTTGTCGCACATAGGATGCTATTGCGCAGTGTATTTCATCGCGCAATGGGTTGTCACACATGGAATGTTGTCATGCATAGTATGTTGTCACATAGAGGACGTCATTGCGCAGTGGATTTCATCATGTAGTGGATTTTGTTGCGCAGTGGATTTTCCTGCGCACAGACTACAGGTTGCACTGTGCAAATGACTGGTTTAGTGTCAAATTCAAGATGAATTTTTGACCAATTGGAGAGGAATTTTGAAAATCCCTGAGAAATTTTTGTTGATGACAAACCAAATAATGCAAACCTCTCTCAGATTTGAAAAATGTGTCACGGATTGGGATATTCTAAGGAATCTTTGAGACCTATTTTTTTCATTTTCATGATTTCTTGTCCGAGACATGTTTTGCGACACATATTCTGGCCATCGGGAGATGCATTTCAAGAAATAGAGAGAGTTTTTTTTTATAACGATATGAGCTACAAAACCCTCTCTCTGTTTCATAAATTAGTTTTTTATTTTTGATATATGATGTCATCTTTAACACCTATTTTTCAAGTTTGTTGCGCGATCCGTTGCATTTTTTTATTTAGGTTACTGTTGGGTAGCAGACCTGTTGTGCAGGGGTGAAAGAGTGTCCAACAATGCACATGATGACTTATCACAACCATATGGTCGATTTTTTATCATGATCAATGATTGTAAATAATATTTTAGTTACGATTATGATTTGACAAAGTCAGGTTTTCTATTTTTAGTAAATCCGTTGAAGTTATTGTTCTCTTTCAAAGAAACCAGATCCACGATTCTAGGAGGGAGTAGTTTGACCCCAATAACCAAGGGTGACATTAGTTTTCTATATATGGGGATGATTTTCATGTAAATAGGGTTGGTTGGAAATATTAGTATAGATAACGTCTATTGAATTTAATTTGAGTTCAATCGAAACTTAATGAAAAGGTCTTGTAGCTTTGTTGAAGAGATTATAATTGTAGCAGGTGGATGTATTGTTTCCTTTCTTTGCATACATGCTTCTTGTTTTCTTTATTCATATATTTTTATGTCTGAATCGGAATGTATTTTTGAACCTGGGATTCACCGCCCAGTGCCCCTTGTTCACACCATTTAGACAAAACGTATTTCCTCTAAATTTAACTCTGAATTCATCCTCAGTGGTGCTCTGAGTTGCTTCCTATGTTTTCTCCTCACAACACACAACAATTTTAAAATGAAGATTTTTTCTCTCTTAGCCTTTATCTTCTCAAGTTCAGTCACCAAGTCATTTGTTTCTATCGTTTTCTTGAATTGAATCCATAGCCCAAGGTCTTACTCTCTTGCACCAATATAACCAGAACTTATTATTTCAAAAGGTGTTAAATATAGCCAACAACTTTAAATCCATATACCGCGCTGAGACAGTGTCTCCCGAGAGATCCCTCTCCAGATTCGAAAGGCTAGTTTCAAGTCTCAAAGTTGGTTGAAAACATTACCTCCGTTGTATGTTTCTTAGTCGAACAGATTTACAAAGTGTTAACATTCTGGCGCCATTGTTGGGGAGCGAAGGTGAAATATTCCCTGGGACAAATGAAAAAGTTCATATCTAAGTACTAATGGTGAAAAGTATTCAGACATAGAAAGGTTGTACATCATTCACCTGGAGACTCCATTTTCAAGAATCTAGAATTCCAAATTTTCATGGCGACTCCACTGTCCAAAGACTCAGTAGCCTAAAGATTTGATTGATGACTCCACTACTTCAAGATGGATTACAGGTCTGCAAGGTATGCTCCGATGAATCACTCTCATATTCTTGGCTTTCCAAATCGTATTCCTCACATAGATTGGCAAACATATTTTCCTAAATTCGAAGATGGGAAAGGAAATGATGCTTCCTTGCACTTGATTAGATTTCACATTCACATATGTAAGTTGGGGGTTGAATTTCATGAGGATTGTTTGATGAAAATGTTTATGGCTACTCTAGAGGGGAAATCAAGATTATGGTATGAAGGTTTAAAACTGGGCAATGTCTACTCTCTTAAATATTTCCATATACCATTCTTTAAGCATTATGGAGAATCTAATCCTTCATTCTTGGTTTTTGAAGATTGTTGTAATTTTTTTGAATATTTCATTAAGTACCTTGAAATATTTTTTGGTGATGAAGAGTGTATGAATGGTGAAATCATAGAACCATTTTATGAATATTCATCCCAAAAACAAATAGTAGCCCCTCCTTTGGTTGAATATGAAGCTGATCAAGAAATTTTTGCTAAAATTCATTTTTCTTCTCCTAAACTTGATGAAGATATTCAACAAGATTTCCAGCAAGACAAAGTGTTTCGAAGTTGTCTTTCTTCCCCTGTGAATGATGTGGTTGTTCAAATTCTAAGTGGCCTAGAAATGGATGAGTATTTTGAATCTGCATCTATGGAGACTTCAAGCAATGAACAAACAACTGACATAGATTTTCAGGACAACAAAAAAATAGTGTATGGCACTTTTCAATTAGAAAGACAAAAATATAATGAAGAGGCAGTTTTTTTATTTGATTCCTTTGAAAATCATGGTTTTGAAAATGCATCCATGGGAAATCTACACTATGAAATAGTGCATCCTATTAGATTTTCGCATTTGCAAGAATATTATGAGCATGAATTTATTTCCATTCATTCATTTGAAAGTCAAAATGATAGTCCTCAAGAAAATTTCCAGAAGGTTAATAAAACCAAACCAAAATTCTTTGATGAACATGAGGATAACCTTGATACACATAATATGGTTGTCATATTTGAATATGTTCAAGGATGTATGAATGTTTTTGTTGATATGAATGGAAGATTAGACAAATCTATTTCTTCCATTTCATTTGAAAATGTCCTGAGAACAAAATAAATAGATAAAAAACAACAAACACTTATGAAAGAGGCTTGTCTTTCTATTTTTGTTCATCAAGAAGAAATGATTTTTCATGGTTTTCAAGATCCTGTGGCCATCCTATTAAAATCATCAGTGAAGGAGGAATTTGTTTCATTCATAAGCTCATATTTTGGATTCAATTTTTGTTTTCAGCTACCATCTTTTACATTTGTCTGTCTAGTTAAGAAAAATATGAGCAGAGGAAAATCGAGAAGCCAATTTCTTGATTGGATGCATTGACACTTCAACATCACTTGATTGAGTATTCATTTCATCAATTTAGATTATATAGGAGTGTGTGAATAAGCTCAGTACTATGAGCATTTCTTTGAGCAATCTGTAGTTTTCATTTTCAGCTTAGTTTCATATTTTAGTTTGGAGCATATACATCTTTGGGTTTTCAATGGATAGATGTTACAAGTTACAGTTGGAAAGTTTAGTTTGGGAGCTGCCCAATGGATAGGCGTTTGGTATACTATTATTTTCTACCTCACAGGGAGGATAACATCCTTGTTGGAGTCAGCTACTAGCACCATGATTTTCTTAGCTAAGGTTAGATGTTTGTCAACAATTTGCAAAGTCATGCCTGTTAGCACCCATATTGTTTTTATGCCCGGCATAATATAACATCTCCAAGGGTAAATTTCAAAAGGAATTTTTTCATTTATTATTTCCATTTCCATTTGCAGCTGCACGCTGCAAAATTTGCTACGCATTGCGTAGAGCGCTTCACCGCGCAAAGGATTCTATCGCATAGTGGATTTCGTCGTCTAGTGGATTTAATTGTGCAGTGCATTTTGTCGTGCATAGGATGTCATCGCACAGTGTATTTCATTGGGAAGAGGATGTCATCACACAATGTATTTCATCATGTAGTGGATTGCATCATTCAGTGGATTTTCACGTGCACATGCTTTAGGTCACACTGTGCAAATGACTGGTTTAGTGGTCAACTTCAAGATCAATTTATGCCCAAGAAGAGAGGTATTTTGAAAATCCCCGAGAGGTTTTTGTCGAGGACAAAGAAGATAATAAAAACCTATCTCATATTTTTAAAATTTGTTAAGGATTGGGATATTCCAAGGAATATTTGAGCCTTATTTTTTAGTTTTCATGATTTCCTGTCCGATACAGGTTTTGGAGACACGTATTCTGGCCAGTTGGATATGAAATTCAAGAAACAAAGAGAGATTTTTATTTACAATGATATTAAATACCACAACCTCTCTTAGCTTCAAAAAATAGTTTTTTATTAGTGAGATATGATGTCATCTTTAACGCCTATTTTACCAGTTTGTTGCACAATCCATTGCATTTTTTGTTGTAGGTTATTGTTGCATAGCAGACTTGTTGTGCAGGGGTGACAGAGTGTCCAACAATGCACATGATGAAATATCACAACCATATGGTATATTTTTTTATCATGATCAATGATTCTAAATAATATTTATGTTACAATTATGATTTGGCAAAGTCAATTTTTCTATTTTTAGTAAATCTGTTGAAGTTATTGTTCTCTTTCAAAGAAATTGGATCCACGATTCTAGGAGGGAGTAGTTTGAACCCATCAATCAAGGGTGACATTATTTTTCTATAGATGTGGATCATTTTCATGTAAACGGGGTTGGTTGGAAAAATTCGTATAGACAACGTCTATTGAATGTAATTTTAGTTTGATCGAAACTTAATGCAAAGGTCATGTAGCTTTGATGAAAAGATTCTAATTATAGCACTTGGATGTATTGTTTCATTTCTTTGCATATGTGCTTCCTATTTTATTTATTCATATATTTTTTTGTCTGAATCAAAATGAATTTTCGAACCTGGGATTCACCGCGCAGCTCCCCTTGTTCGCGTCATTTAGACAAAACATATTTCCTCTAAAGTTAACTCTAAATTCATCCTCAACAGTTATTTGAGTTGCTTCCTGTGTTTTCTCCTCGCCACACACAACGATTTGAAACTGAATATTGTTGCTCACTTAGCCTTTATCCTCTCAAGTTTAGTCACCGATTCATTTGTTTCTATCATTATATTGAATCGACTCCATTGCCCACAGTCTTACTCTCTTGCGCCAATATAACTAGAACTTATTGTTTTGAAAGGTGTTAAATCTATCCAACAACTTTAAAGCAATATCCCACACTAAGATGGTGTCTCCCGAGAGAGCCCTCTCCAGATCGGAAAGGCTAGTTTCGGGTTTCAAAGTTGGTTAAAAAATTTACCTCTGTCATCTATTTCTTAGCCAAACATATTTACAGAGTGCTAACATATACTTCATGTAATATCTACTTCCAATTCTCTAACCATGTATTTGAGTCTGAAGCACGTGATGTGATGCTTCTCCAACTGAGTACTCCATCTGCAATTGGATTTACATAATCGTATTCTCATGCAGTGGTTCTGTATAATTGGTTGATTTCCTCCAGGTGTAAGCAAGTGGGTTCTATAAACCTTTTTTATTTTGATGGGTCTAGTGGTGCAACAACTCTATACTTTCATGACTTGAATTTCATGTTCCTTGTATTCAAATTAATTATGGCCTAGTTGTCAAACGCCCAATCCAAGCCAAGCAATGTTGGATAATTTGTTGTGCCATCCACTATTTCTATCACTTCAAAATCGGCTTTAGTGCACACTCCATCCATATCTATTGTCACATCGTTTAGCCTTCCAATTGGTAGAACACTGTGTTGATTTGCTATTTTCAGTTGAATAGGTGAACATCCTAATGTGGGATCTCCCATACATTTCCATGTATTCTTGGGTAACACATTTACTTTAGAGCCTAAATCAAGTATAATATCCCCCATGTTGAAATCTCCAATGTTGGCATTCAGTATGAAATCTCTAATTGTCCTCCTCCTTGTATGTAAGTGATTGAATGTTTTCTTCTCTAGATTTACCTCTACATTTGTGTTACATCTTTATAACATATTTTGTAATACTTTAACAAATGATGGATCATTTAGTAGTTTAAAAAAGGAATGCAAAAAATCCTTTATGGTATTTACTTTTCCTAAGGGTTGTGCTTCATTAGGGTGATCCAATGATGAAGGCATATCGTACATTGGTAAGTCCTAAGTATGTTGCACAGTTGATGTATATGCAATGTTTGGCTTCAATAATTCTTGTTGGGATTGTTTGAATATCTCTTTTTCATTTTGTGCATCAAACTTCTTCTATGGTTCAACATTCTTCTTCACCCATTGGTGTTGCACTGGATCTGGTCTTACTACCTCATATCTTGTTTTTGGTCCTCTGCATGTAACTATGTTGATATTTATTCCATCATCCCTTGATTCAAAAGAAATCAATTGAACATTCTAATTGTTTTGATTTCTCTTTTCTTGGATCTTCCCCAATAGTGTGAGACAATCTTTTGTGTCATGATCTGATGTGTGACAATACATATATGTTGTAAGTGGAAGTGGAAATTCTCTTGCATAGTGTCCTTTTCCTTTGTAGCTAGCTCTATCTCCTCGCATGGCATTGTACTAAGGTACCATATTATACTGTGGTTGTGCAATATTGTTCTATGGTTGTGCAGTGTTATACGGGGCTGGTACATGGTTCAATTGTGATTCAAATTTCCCTTTCATCATTTCTTCCTGCACCATATACGTGTCTGATGTTCTTTCCCTCATCATATCCATTCTCCTACAATCTTTGTCATCATGGCCTACTAACTTTCAAAAGTTTCAATATGAACTCTTAGGCACTTTCTGGTATTTTTGCATCATTGGAAAATGATATGGATCATGCCCCTAGGTCTTACAAATCTCACACCATAGTCCTCGTATCGACAAGGGGTTTGGAAATCCTATTTCCATGTACTGTGTGAATTTTGGGCACTCATGCTTGTGATGTGATTATGTCCTACATGTGGTACACCAAACAGCTTCTATTTTTTCCTTACTCATGTTATGGTTTAGTTGAAATGTTAAACTCTTTAGATCCTCCTTCAGCTCTTCTATTGTTTGATCTTTCCTCTAATATTGGTTCTCTTCTAGTTGTAAGGCTACCTAGAGATCCTCTACTCGAGTTTGAAACTTCTACTGTCTCAAAGGGTGTTTCAGGTGTGGTAGCATGGAATTCACAAATAGATTTCTATGTTTTATATCTGTCATGAGATACTTCAACTTTCCCTTCAATCGTTTGAATATTTGATCAATATCCCAAAAAGATTCTCCTAGTTTCTATATGATCTCTATCATCTCATTCATGTACTAATCCTCTGAGCTAGGCTTATGGAATTCGTTTATCAACAACTTCTTGATATCCATAATCATTCTGGTTGTTGTTGGTGGACTTTTTGCAACTAAGCTCATGTACTAATCCAGTGCATGGTCTCTTAGTGTGATAGCTAATTTCACAAGATGTGTATCCTCATATATGATCTTCTTTGCTTCCCATATCTTTTCATAGATGAACAAGTTCTTCTCAGGGTCCTTCGATGCCTCTCCCTTGAATTATGGTAGCCCAATGGTGGGATCATGTCCTTCCATCCTAGATGATGAACTAATACCTCTGCGCAGTGTAGATCCTTGACTAATTCTTTCGGAACTGGCTCCCCCAATTGTTTCACTCTATGTTGATGTACTTCCCACTGCATTTCTTCCGCTGAAATTTGGTTTTCAAAATGGTGGTGTTATTTCTAGTGTATTGGTCACACATGGGCTTATGGGTTCTACACTGACACTGATATGGATAGGAGTTTTGACTTCGGTTCTTGCCTTTGGACCTCTTGTATTCATTTCATATTTCATGCGCAGTATTTCCTAAATATTCTCCACAACCCGGAGATCCTCTACTTCTTATTCATCACTTGTCAAGCCTTCCCTCGTGGCTATGGCTATATTCTTATTGTTCATGTTTTATTGGTAGGGTGCTCTACTGCGCATTCTTCCAGTTGTTTCCATGAACTTCTTGATATGGTATTCATCCATCATGATTGTATCCAAGACCTCCTCCTTATTTACTTTATCCATCTCTTCCTCCATTTCTCCATCTCTTGTCAGTTCTTCCCCCCTTCCCCCATGCACGTAGGGAAGTTTAACTGTCTAATTCCATTGTCAGTACACCTTTTTTATACAGTAAACTATTGATGGAAGTATACAACGATATGATATACCTACCTCTAAATCCCTTCAAGAACTCTTTCTCTATTTCATTGTAAGACTTTGTAGTATCTACTGCAAATTATGTGATAAATCCTGCAACAATGTTGTCTAAATACTACAATTTATTGTCAACTTTTTTTAATTGCATGATATCCACAAAATTCCACTCTAGCTGTATGATCCAATTTGTAGAGTGGTTGTCTTTAAAACTCAATATCCACTCCTACAACAGATGCGGGAAATTTTAGAAAAATACTACATCCAATTCTCTAAATACGTACTTGTCCAAATATTTACATGGTGTTAACTTCGGGTTTTTGTTATCTTTCTACACAAATTTTAGCTCCTTTGTTTTTAACCATCTCTTGATCTCCACCTTCGTTGGGTTCCATGGTTTAAACACCCCCTTTTATAATCTCATTATTTTTAACATTTCCTCACCAGATCTCATTATGTTCCCGATTCTTCAACAAATCTCATTCACTCAATCCCATTATGTTCCATCTGACAACATAACCATTTGTTGGCTTAACTCTCTCTTTCTGGCTTTCTTGGGCTAACCCAATTTCAGGTCCACTATGGTTTCCAAACAAAACCCATTTAAAACTATCGACCCCTCTGGTAAACCAGAAGGCAACACAGTACACAAAGTGCACTACGCAGTGTCACTCGAGATAGTTCTATTGGTGGCTGCAACGCTCAAGCGCTTGCAACCTAGTAATGAGTGGGGATATGGAATTAAGCTATGTGATCTTCATTTCTTACTTTAACTTTCAAATTATATTGAACACCCTTTCATTCTTATTCCTGCACATAAAATAACATATCTAACTACTCATTCACGCATTTTTCTAACATCTAATCATTGACAGTAAAGGAAATAAACAATATTCAATAACATAACACATGATCTACCATGGTTTATCCCTCCCAAGCTACATCCAAAAATATTTGGGTTCTCTACTCTTTTACTATGTTGTTTCCAAAACTACACTTCCACATGCATTACGACTCTCCATCAAATAGGTCGAGGTCTACAACGAGGCAGACTAGATCACACCAGGCTCCTCAGCCTGTGATCTAACCCTCAATATCTATCATGTTTCCTCTCCTCATCTCAACATCTTACAAAATAGATCGAATTTTTAGTCATTCTCTCTTCAAACGACATAGTAACAATGACCAACCAAAAAGGAACTCTATTCGAACCCTCAATTTAGACCTCCTAGGTACCTACTTATACATGTTTTTTGCTTACCAACCATTACATCTTCTTACCAAAACCCTAACTCTATCATGGATATCTTTTTTTTCATGCGTGCCTCACATGCTTTTCTCTTCTACATGTGTGTTTGTCTTGCACCTGTTGCTTTTCCTGCATGATCATCTACCTTACACGTGATGATTTTCCTTTATGCGTGTCTTCCTTACACATGCTTCTTTTCCTAAAAACTAGGCTTGCACCCAATAGTTTATGACCATATTATGGCATGGTTACCAAACTAACTAACTAACTAACTAAATATGAATCTGAGAACCAAAGGTTCTTAGATGAATTAAATCTCTAAATAACTAATTCTAGGATAGGATGAGTATCTAGAGTCCTAATATGCACTTCTATTCTACTCTATTCTAACCTATCTTGATCATGAGAAAACCAAAATATAAGTGTAGTGAACTATTTTTATTACTTGCACATAAATAATTCATCTAAGCATGAAACATAAAATATTAAAAGTACAATAAGTTAGAAGAAAATAATAGATTCACTAATTGATCATATTGTCACTTCACTTAAGGTGAAAATTATGGTAACTGTAAACATATGGAAATTAGTTCATAAGTAGTTCATAAAAACATGATTCACATATCACAAAGATAAACATGCATAAATAGAAAAATCTCTTCAATACACATTAACACCACAATCTTCAAATGTCTTTCTTGTTCAAATTAACTTGTAGTAATAGTATTGTTCCACTACATATGAGAAAAAAATCCTTGTTTCTTTTACATTTATTTGATTTATAGAACAAAAATAGAAACTTTCCAAATTCCTCTAAATGTTGAATGGCAAGGGTCCTGAAGAGATGCTTCAGTTCCCTTACCTAATTAATAAATTACAATAATTACAATTGGAATGATTAATTTGCAAAAAATCAGTTACAATGAGATCATTAGGTGGGTCTTGGCAGTTTGCAATTTTGCATATATAAAGGCCTTCTAAGTCTTGAATTCTTTGAGTATGCTTACCACTCAGTGTATTTTTTTTCTTTTAAGGACTATCTCGCTATTGCAAATGGGAGTAATTATTTTCATATTCAATCTTTTCTTAACAAGTTGCAAAGAATCTTTAGTTAACAAGATCAATACGATGAGTTGCATTAATATTTATTTTATAACCTCTACATTGATTTCACTGATTGCCTTAATGGAATTCATACTCAATTGTATTTTCATCTCTACATATTTGACCATTGTTTGGGCCAAAAACTCCTTTTATTGATCCTTGAGAGGATCCATTCTAAACCGTGAGAGTAAGTTTTCTGAAGACCTCCATATCTCTTTTCTTATTGCAAAGGCCTATTCTTGTGTCCTCTGTATATCTGTGATATTTTATATCCAGGCATTCAACAGTTGCTGATCTCTTATTCTCTCCTTGTCTGAGTACATAGGCAGGGTCTTGGGGAGCTTTGTCATATATCTTTCCATATGTGACCCGACTGTAGGATTCTAGGGATTTTTATATTTTTTGTGCATATCTTTCACCTGTATGCTCAATTTATCCTAATCGGATCTAGCTTCTTTCAGTATTTTGTTCATAGTGTAGAAGAATATTTTCAATTTTCTCCGAAGTTCTTCATTTTTCTCAGTGGCCTATGATTATATAGATTCCAGAGTAACTATCTAGTTTTGGATTTCTTCTACTTCATTCTTTAAGAGATCATTTTCCTGTTGTAGCCTCCTAACTTTTGTTTCACTTCTTTCATTGGAAGTTATCATTTTAGATAGTTCATCTTTAAGCTACATAGCTTCCTGGTCATGTGCAGCCTTGATTTTTTCCACCTCATGTAGATTAGCCTTTTGGTAGAGGGATACTATTTTGTTGAATTTTTCCTTTAGCTCCTTGTCCTGAGTCCGAATCTATCTTTCCATCTCCTCTTTTTGGATTTGAATTTTTTGTTGGGAGTATTTCTTGTATTCACTAGACATGGCCTCTTTGATGTTTTCTAGGGTCATCTCCAACTCATTGATTTTGGATTTTGTAGCATCCAGTGCCCCTGCCACTTCATGGACCGACACGATGTTCACACCGGAAAAATCACTAAGTGTTGATGTTGCTTGTAATGCGTTATATTTCAGGTCTGGTCCAACCTTCCTTTTGATTCTCCTTTCAGGAGATTCTTCGCTTACATTGGATTTTCCTCTGTTTATTTTTAGGGTTCTTTTCTCAATTTCTCTTGTCTTGTGGCTGTAGTATTAATCTCCCACAACAACTATTGTTCCATCAAAACCTATTCCTTGAGAAGTGAGTGATAAGATCCCTTGGATGGTGTCCAATGGGGTGCATTCCTCTATTGGGGTATTGATCACATCATTGTGAATATCTGATTTCACAATAGTGGTACTAGATGTGGCTCTATCCCCTTTGGATTTGGTAGCCTTAATTCTATCTTCCTCTTCCTTATTCCTCACTCTTTCCTGTACATCCACGACCACTTATTCAATGTTCATTGTTTCTTATTTCCCCGTATTACTTTTTTTCTGAGGGAACGTTTGTAGTTTAGGTCTTTTCTAGTTTATATTGTTTCTCCTATACTTCCTCTTTATTCATAAACTGGTATCTCTCTTTATCCTCTTCAACTTTCCTTGCTCGTTCTACTTATTTTTCTCTCCTTTTTTGTTCCTCTAACTTTATCCTTTCTTTATTTTTTAGGAGTAGGGAATTAAAATATTCTAGCCCCATGGATCTATCTTGTTCTTCCTCTTTCCTCAACCGCTCTCGAGATGCTTTGATACACAAATGCAACTCCTTTATATTTTTTTCTTCCTTTTCTACTTGCTTCTTGTTTTGTAGAAAGTATGAGCCTATATGAAGGGGGGAAATAGGAGAATATGATTTTTCCTTTTATGATAGGTAAGCAGTGGCTCCTTTCTCCACAGTCTGATATGTTATTTCTCTAGCTAGAAACTTATCGGTAACATGCTTGGGAAGCAAGTGTGGAGGCCTTGTGGCCCCGAATGTCTTAACAAAGGTATATTATTTCTTCATATACCAGTATCCAACTCCTCTTAGGTGTTATATGGCACCTAGATAAATTTTATGCTAAAAAGGACCAAAGATGACCTTATACAAGGAGGCGAGGAAATAGTCACAGATCTTGTAAAAATGTTCCTTGCAGTTGACCTCCCATATTTGAAAACAATATAAATGATTAGGGCCAGGATTTAGGGTCCAAGCCCAATTGAAAGAGGGGAATGAATTGGATGAACAAATGACATCTATAAGATATGACATGTAGAAGCCATGATTTTTCATAACTTTGGGGTCTTGAACCTGATTCTCTATGATGAAAGACATGTTGCTTGCCTAATTCAAATATTGGCCCTCATTCACCACTATGTAATCCATGGAAAATCATTTCATTCTAAAATGGGTGCTATTTTTCTCGCTCTAAAGTATGCAAATCATTTTTTTTAGTATTTTGTAAGGGATTTTAAAGTATCGGGTAGGGACATTTCTTCCCCTTTTTTCACTGGCTATTTTTATCATAGAACCAGTCTTCCATCAATTTTTTGAAATCTTCATGCTTAGCCCCAAACTTGGACAGGAATGGCTCATTCATAGAAAATGTGGGTTTCAGGTTCTTGTATCTTAAATGGAAATATTCCTCTTTGAGTGAAGCAATCGGGAGGTCCGAAGCGTTGAATATTAATCCTATATCATTTTGCATATATGAAAAACACCATATGACAGTGTCATTATAAGGGAGGAGCTCTAGGTCAGAAGATATCATGTGAATGTTTCTTTTGAGAAATTTCCTCTACCCATTGATGTTTAGTTCATTAGGTGGAAACCTTTCATTCTAGAACAAATCGATAATATCATCATAATTTTTGATCCAAAAAGAATCTTTTACATGACTATGGTTGAGTTATTAAGCATGTGTTGATTAACCAATTAGGAAGCTTAATGAAAGAGGAAGAATATATGAGAAGATATCACAGCCATATAAACATGTACAAAACTTAAATGAAGCATAACATAGCAACAAACCATAACACCAATATGATAACAGAGTTCAGAAATCTCGTCGACATCTCTGGGCCTTGTCTTAGTGGGCTTTGATTATTTATGTTTGAAGCTATATAAGTACATCATGATAGTTCCAAAAGGTTACAACAATGAGCTGGTCATTTTATACCATATCTCATGAACCCATCAAAAGTGACAACACCCAAATCGGATGAACGAGGCTCCCAAAAATGGCTCGCAAAGGTACGCTCCTCAATATCTTCCTTGCATGACAATGAATTTGGATCAATAATATAGTATCATAAACCTATTCTGAACCTCCTCCCCTGGCCTCAAGAAGTCCTCATTTATATATATATGGAGTTGGTAACCATCTCCCAACTTCCTCCCAAGATCTGGCCTCAAAAGGGGCCCAATATCTCCCAATAATGGCAAAAATCCATCAAAACCAACTCAATTAATCAAATAAAATCCATATACTAAAGATGGAAATCCCACTTTTTACACATAATTGGGAATAATCCCCTCTGTCTTGGGTGTGTGCACCTTACTCAGGGTCTTATGGATTCATATGGCCAAACGCCAGCCCCCTAGGGGTTGCGCGCTGACCCTTACCTCTGAAAGTTCTGGTCACATGTCATATTAAAATGGGACCAAGTCTTGAACCCTTCACGCTAGAAAAAAACACCCAAGTCATATGGTTGGAACCCCAAAATCAAGGGCTAGAGCAGCTGTCAATATGTGCTAGCATTTAACAAACCCTAGGTCATATGGCTTTTCCGACATCACTGGGGCTAGTTCCATACCTATCTGTGCCAACACTTTAGTGGAGTGGTCACATTGTTTGCAGTCGCATGTAGAATAGTCACATTACTGAGGGCTAGGGCTAGGCCCCAACTCTTTTCCACCCAGACTGACCCAATACGCAAACATAAATAAATTTTATGCCATAAGGTGTTAAGAAACACTTGGTGGGCAGGCTAGTAGCCCAGCCTACACGAAACATTTTGGTGCCCCAACTAGTCACGGGTTTGAACTCGGTGAACCCAAATTTTGAAACAACTATTAACCAATGTTTAGGTACCATGTGGCAGCCCACATCTAGGCCATGTGGCACCACCCCATTCATCAAATCCAATGTCATGTGTCAAGTGTCGATTGGTCCATGTGCCTGCCACATCATTCTTCCACCATACCTACCTCTAGACTTGTGGATTCCATGTGTCATACGTATGTGCCATGTCACCTGTACAAACATGCCACGTGTCACCCTTGTAGTGGTGACACAAGTCAATTCTATGTTGGTCCACCTGTACCTTCCACATCATCAGTACGTATGCCTAATCAACCTTCCACATCAGTTGTATGAACCCTACCACGTATGCACCAACTGTTTTTCCATGTCAATTGTAAGGTCGTATGTCCTATACAATCAACTTCCACGTGGCACTATATGGACTGTACGGACAACATTTTTTTGCTTGTTTGGAAAAATGAACAGAACATGATATATTGAGCATACGACATTTGTTTGAGCCCATTCAAGTTGCATTGGGTTCATATCAACGAGACCTATGCACACGTCTATTTTGAAGCCATTCTAATAACTTTGATTTGTAGGCCTTTATGAGCCCTGTCAAGCTCATGGATCCGATTCTGGATCACACCTCCCCATTAAAGGACCTTTTGGTCCCGAAAAGGTTACTGACTAGTCATTAAGCTCGGGATAGGCCACTTGGCTTGTTCCCTATCTTTGAACTCTGTCCTATGCACCTCTCTCATCAAGATCAACTGTAACATGATCATGAAAACTGACAACATATTGTTAGCCATTTGAACCCTGTCACATCTTACTGAAGCCACTATCATCCATGTAGACAACATTACTAATGATAGCATCAAAAATACAACTGCAAATGAGATTATATGTTTGTAATATTTGCATGACATAATATTATCTTGAAGCAAACTGTGATTGATTTTCCATTCCACAATCATCTCATGTTCTTGATAAACATCTATTACTTTATTTGAAACAATTATTGGTTTGTTGCTTGCTTGAACTATATTCTTTAATTGTTCCATAGTTTGTAGAGTTTTATTTGTCTTTACATGATGAGCATGAACCACATATTCTTGACCTACTTTAGTTAAATGATATTGATTCTTTGCCCTGTAAAATATTTCTTTACGATCATACAAGTATGGACTACCTAATACCATTCCACATTTACTTAGTGGCACTACATCACATGTTACCTCATCCACATACTTAGATGAAATTGAAAATTTTAATGTACATTGCTTGGTTATGGGCATTTGATGATGGTTTCTTATCCATTTAAGTGTGTAGGGATTATGTTGTATTTGTTTTTTTAACCCCAATTGCTTAACCAATTCCTCTGAAATTAGGTTAGATTGAAATCCACTATCGATTAATGTATCAACCTTAGTGTCATATGATGACCCTTATATGAAACAATTTACTTCTAGAATCAATTCCTTCACCAATGTTACCTTTCATACCAACCAATGAGACTTCAGATTCATCACCTAAACTGGATCCCAAGTCCGTGGGTCATTTTGTCTCTGCAACTGTTTCCCTCCCCTTCTTTTCCTTGAATCACTTTCGTCTCTTCTCGGATGCAAATTCCAACAACGGTCCTCATCATGCCCTTCCTTCTTGCAATGCTAGCAAGTGGGTTTCTCTTCCTTTCTCGTCACTGCATTTTCCTTTTTTCCATTCCACTTCCTCTTGTCATCTTTCCTTGAAGATGATTCCCCTGATACACCAACACCTTTTTTCCCTACTTCAATGTATGTCGCTTGAACATAAACTTCATCAAGATTAGTTGGTCCAAACATGAATACAGTATTTCGAATATGTGCAAGTAAACCTCATATATACTTCATAAAAGTTTATTGGGTATGTAAAGGAATATATAACATCAATGCCATTTTACGAAATCCATCTGTATATTCTTCCATTATTTGTCCTTTTCTTAGTTTTAAAGCTTGCCATTCAATTAATTATTTATATTTATAACCCAAAGGACAAAATTGCTTTCTAAGTGCAGAAATAAAACTTTTCCATGATGCAAATACATTACCCACTTGTTGCGTTCCATTTTGCAACTTCCTTTGCCACCAGATGAGTGTTGTGCCTGCAAGTCTCAATGATGCAAAATTGATTTGTGTGGCCTCATCCTTGATCTGTTGCACATTGCAATAGACCTCCATATGTCTGACCCAATTGTCAATTCTCTCTGCATTAACTTCACCATCATATATGGGTAATTCGAATTTAACATCAAGTTTTAATAAAGGCATTTCAATCTTATGTTTATGGGCATGTTTCTTTGCATTGGAATTAGAAATTGAACCTGAAGAAGAAGGATAAGAAGGAGGTGATGATGCAGGTAAAGGAGGGATTTGAGGAGGATCCTCTCCTTTTTCACTTTTTCCCTTTGAAGATTCACCAAGATGTGTTCTTTTCCATTCCATGTAATCCTCATACAAAACCTTCATCATCTCCTACATATCAAATAAATTCTTTCGAAACTCTTTCTCATCCTGAGAAAGTCCCTCTTCTGATGCCATCTTATCACTTTGAGAAGTTCTCTGTCTCAATCCAATCAATGGATTCTCTTCAACAAGATCACCTTCACCACGATGTAGCGTGTTCCTGGTTAACATGCAAAACTCAAATCCAAATTTCAACTAGATCTGATACCATTTGATCTGAAAATAATCTTTTACACAACTATGGTTGAGTTATTAAGCATGTGTTGATTAACCAATTAGGAAGCTTAATCTGAAAAGATCTTTTACATGACTATGGTTGAGTTATTATGCATGTGTTTACCAACCAATTAGGAAGCTTAAACAAAGAGGAAGAAGTATAGAAAAATGTGATATCCATATAAACATGTACAAAACTAAAATGAACCATAAAACAACAACAAACAATAACACCAATGTGATAACAGAGTATGACAATCTCGCCTACGTCACTAGGATTTGTCTTAGTGGGATTTTCTTATTTATGTTTGAATATTTACAAATACATCATGATATTTCCAAAAGGTTAAAAAAATGTGTTGGTCTTGTTCTACCTGATATTATGAACCAATCAAAATTGACGGCACCCAAATCGGATGAACGAGGCTCCTAGAAATGGCCCGCAAAAGTTTGCTCCTCAATAGCTTCCCTACATGACAATGGATTTGGATCAACAATCCAATAGCATAAAATTGTTTTGAATCTCCTCCCATGGACTCAAGAAGGCCTGGTTTATATATATCTGGAGTTGGTAACCATCTACCAACTTCCTCCCAAGATATGGCCTAAAAAAGGGCCCAATATCTCCCAATAATGGCCAAAATCCATAAAAAACAACTGAATTAATCAGATAAAATCCATATAGTAAAGTTGGAAAACCCACTTTTTACACATAATTGGGGATAAGCCCCTCTGACTTGGGAGTGAAAACCTTATTCAAGGTATTATGGATTCATATGGCCAAGCGCCATCCCCCTAGGGGTTGCGCATTGGCCCTTACCTCTGAAATTTCTGGTCACATGTCATATTACAATGGGACCAAGTCCCGAACCCTTCGCGCTAGAAATGAAAACTCGGGTCATATGGATAGAACCCCAAAACTGAGGGTTAGAGAAATTATCAATCTGTGCTAGCATTTAACAAACCGCAGGTCATATGCCTTTGCCCACGCGACCGGGGTAAGTTCCATACCTATCTTCTCCAACACTTTAGTGGAGTGGTTAGATTGTTTATGGTCTCATGTAGAATATTTGCATTGCCGAGGGTTGGGGATAGGCCCCAACCCTTTTTGTGCCCAAACTGAACCAATATGAAAAACCTTTTGTTGCTCCAACCAGTCACGATTTTGAACTTGGTGACCCCAAATTTTGCAACAACTATTAACTAATTCCTAGGTGCCACGTGGTAGCCCACGTCTGGGCCACATGGCACCACCCCATTTTTCAACTCCAATGCCACGTGTCAAGCATATATTAGTCCATGTGTCTGCCACATCATTCTTCCACTGTACCTTGCCTCTGGATCTGTGGCTGCCATGTGTTGTACAAATGTGCCACATAATCCATATTGATGTGCCATGTCACCCATACGGACATGCCATGTGTCACCCTTGAAGTGGTGAAACATGTCACTTCCCTGTTGGTCCACCTATACCTTCCACATCATCATTCCATATGCCTAGTCAACCTGCCACATCAGCTGTAGAGACCCTGCCAAATTTGTGCCAACTATGCTACCACATCACCCATATGTCCTGTACAATTAGATGCCATGTTGCACTGTACAAAGTGTACGTATTGTACAATCATCATTTTTTTGCCTCTTTGGGAAAATGAAAAAAACATGATATCTTGTGCATACGACATTCATTTGAGCCCCTTCAAGTTGCATTGGGTTTGTATAGACGAGGTCTATGAACACGTTCATTTTGAATCCATTTTGAGAACTTTGATCTTTAGGCCTTTCTGAGCTCCATTAAACTCCTGGATCCAATTCTAGATCAACTGAGGGAGTGATCCATCCCATCATGGATATTTTTATTTGCAACATTGAAGTATTTTGGGAAAGAAGAAGGAATAAGTGCACCTGAGGTTTAGATTTTCTCCTTTCTTGTCAACATCCGAGAATTGTTTTTACCACCTACGTAACACATAAAATTGAGTGATTAGGAGCATGACTATAGTGATACATATAACAACTCCTGAATGATGCTTAAAACAATTACTCATAAACCAGAGATAGTAATAAAAGAAGAAATAGGTCATACCTTTCCCACTATAATGCCTATCTTCCTTAGTCAGAAAAAATAAAAGTGAGAAAAGATGAAGTCCCAATACATTTAAACATTCCCAAATTCCCTCCAATCTTGGGTGTAATTAGTGAAGAGGTGTGTTACAACTTAGACTTGGTCAAAGGAGTATGCATTGATATGAATGAAGTTTCAGACATTTTATAGGTTATGACCGTTAACTATATCAATGGAGGAGTGAGATGACATAAGGACGAGATCACCCAAAATTCATTGTCGTCGGATGTTTGTAGTGTTAGGATATGTTGGAAAGGATATTGGAACAAATTTTCAATGATGACAACTTTTAAACCAGTGATTTAATATTAATGAAAGTACCTAGGGGTTCTTCATAATATTTTAATACTCACTGATCCACTCACTCAATAAAAATCCTCTTCTTAATCATAGTGATAGGACATTAAGTAATTGAATGGGCCAAATAGAGGATCAACGTGATATCAATGGTCACGAAATAGTTTGATGATTACTAGGTTGATCTTAGTTGCAGGATGGACTAAATCTTAGTCGTGGATGACCTGAAGGAATCGTTTTGTCGTGTGCAATGTGTAGGGACAAAAATATATGTGCTCTAAGAGTTTTACCAATGAAGAAAAGTCTTCGCCGAAAAGGACCATCCTATAAGAGCATGTCATGGGTGAGTATGAGGCTGATCTGATGAAATGACTAGGAGATGGGACCCACACGAGAAAACATTTTGACATGGATACAAGATTCAATCCCATTGAGTCTCTTGGATTATGACATGGATTTGCAAAAAGGGGTGCATTGTCATTAGTGATGTGAGATAAACATATGAAAGATCATTTAGATCATTGTTTCCCCCCGACGACGATGTTATTTTGCATCATCATCGATATTTTGAAGTGAGAAATATAGATTGGGAAAAAGGCGCGATGAAACTAGGACAAAGAATAAGGTCATGTAAATAAAAAGGGGTGGGGTAAATCCCGAATGAAGATGTAAAAAGGGTCAAGGATGATGAACTTGAAGGTTAGTGAAAAGATTATTTGTTTTATTTTAGATGACCATATGCAATATATTGAGTTTGTAGGTGAAGAAATAACTAGGTGAGTAAAGATTAGTGTCTTACAAAAATTTGGTAGTATGGGCCTCCACCTAAATTGATAGTTTTGGTAAGGCTATTGTGTTCTTAGAACACAAGTATCAGGAAAATAAAAATTTATTCTCTGAAATTGATATTTAATGTACCATCGACCCAAGTACCTCTAAATTCACCTTTTTGGGAAAATTTGAATTTCTAATAACATTCTTTAAATCAAGAAACATGAAACCAATGCATGTAATTAATAAGTTCATGTTAAATAATAAAATAAAACCATAATAGGCTATGCATAACATTAAAAAAAAAATGTATTATATAAACGTATCTGAAAGATAATAAATACATACTGGGATACAAATTACAGAGAAAGCACATAGAGCACTTATCTTTAAATAAACTATTCACCAACTGGTTACAGATGTTGAACGTTCTACCCAACCATAGAAATTGTTGTTCCATATCTCAACAATAGGTCACCTCTGAGCTAGGGCTATGAATGCACAAGGATGAGTCTTAGACTGATTATAACACACACAAAATGTTATCAATCTCTCACATTTTTCCCAACCACACAAAAATCCTCGTTTACCATCGCTCTTCCCCTTCAGTCTACACAACCCAAATAAATGAAACCCTTTCTCTACAATGCAGTCCCTCTATATGTTCCACTTCTTTTATAGGGCTCTAGTGCTATTGGTTAGAAAATATAAATGTTGTAAACTCCAAGAATTCTTAGTTGTGGAAAATACATTAACAATTGTCATCATAATCATTTACATAGGAATCTATTCCTTTCTAGAATAATAAAAAATTACATACAGACAACAAGAAATGGCCTTGCTATTCCCTTAATTCATTTATCATACCTAGAACAAGAAAAATAATGAACGAGGAACCAAAAATTAAATGAATGATTAACCAAATGAATGATGAACAATGAATGACTAACCACCAAACAACACAAAAATTGGGTCTATATAATTAAATGAAAATAAAGCACCACATGGCCTTCCAAAAGAAGTTCATTTAAAAACATTTCCCAACTAAAACCAAGATGGGGGAATAAAATATAATAAGAATACTTAGCCCATTTACCCCCCTCTCTCATTGAATCATATTCCCCTATCTCTTTCCTTGTCTATCTTGCACCCAATGATGTATTTTATTAATATATTCAAAGTATTACATTTCTAGGCTCTCTCACCTTTCAACTTTATAGGAACTTTGGACTTTCATTAAATAAAAAAATTACATTTTTAATCCATGGACTCAAAACTAGGGTATTACATTCCCCTCTCCCCTATTTTGGCACTATACTTAGTGCATTTAGAAAATGGAAATAAAAATTTCAAAAGTCTTCAAAATGTCACTGCTACTCTATCTGCATGTCATCTTCATGCTCCTGAGTAGAATCTTCAGGATCATAGTAGTCCACTGAACCATTACCAATCCCATAGCTTGATTTGGGTACTTTGACCTTGTTATTCAACATATGCACCGACTGGGCCTGAAAGTCTCCTATTGGCCCCACTTGAAAAAAAATCCAATCAATAACATGGTTAGGATTATCCACATACTTTTTCAGCAAAGAGACATCAAATAAATTATGCACATTCATGGAAGAAGGAAATACAAGCATGTATTCAACCGATCCTATTTTTTCCAATATCTCTAATGGACCATAGAATCTGGTTGTTATCTTGGTACATTTGGCCAACTTTAATGAGCTCTTATTGGGCTTCACTTTCAAACACACATGCTCTACCACTTTAAATTTTCTAGTTGTCATGTTCCTATTTGCATATCTCTTCAATCTATCTTATACTACTTTCAAATTATTTCTAATTTTAACTATATGGTATTCCATATCCTTGAGAAAATTTTATCCCAGGTACTCCTTTGTTTGTTGGGTTTTCCCAACTCACTAGTATTGTATTTTCTACCATACACAACTTCAATTGGTCTTATGTTCAATGAATATTGATACCCATTATTGTAGGAAAACACAACCAAATGCAAGTAATATTCCCACTTGGATGGATTATCCATCACATACATTCTCAATATGTCTTCAACTACTTGGTTGACTTTATCTATCTTCCCATATAATTGTGGATGGTATGATTTGCTAAAATTAATTTTTGTACCAAATCCTTTAAATATTCCCCTCCAAAAGTTTGAAGTAAACTTTGTATCTCTATCTGAAACAATTTCCTTAGGTATTCCATGCAACCTAACAATTTCCCTCATAAAATTCTGAAATATTAGCTACTGTATGAGTCGTTTTAACTGTAAAACATTAAGCGGTCTTCATCAATTTATCCACCCACTACCATTATTGAATAATGTTTCCTTGTTTTCTTAGGAAATTTAGTAATTAAATCAATGGTTACCACTTTCTATTTCTTCCTTGGAATTGGAAATGGTTGTAGAAAACCTGTTGGCTGTCTATTCTCAACGTTCACTCTCTCATATTCCATACATGTAACAATGTAATCAACACCATCCTTCTTCATTCCATTCCAAAAGTATTGTCTTCTTATTGTTGGAATCATTTTCTAGTAACTGGGATGTTCAATATATGGAACATTATGCATTTCTTTTAATACCAAATTCCAAAGTTCTTCGGAACTAGAAACATAATTTTTTTTTTTATCCATAAGTACTCCATCTTACTTCATCTTATATTCTTTAAATTTCTGTTGTACAATTTCATGTTGTAAGTTTTCTTTTACCTGTATGGAATGTTGGTCTATAACAACAACATCTAAAATTCTTCTCTTTAAATCTCAACAATGCATACTAATGGTTCTAGCATGCATGAGATGTATTATTTTGTTGAGTGCATTAGAAACTTTATTTTATTTTCCTTTAATATGCTTTATTTGAAAGTCATAGTCACTTAAAAATCCCATCCATCTTGTCTACTTTTCATTTAAAGTTGGTTTCTCAAAAAGATGTTTTAGACCATTATGGTTTGTCCTTAATTCAAATTTATCCCCATTAAATAATGCCTCCACATCTTCAATGCGTGAACTATGTTAGCAAGCTCACAATTGTGTGTCTCATATTTCCTCTCATTTTCTTTAATATTTTTATACTCATAACTAATGACATGTCCATTATTATAAGTGAGGACTCCACCAAGTGCACTATTAAGTAACTATTTCAACAAAATAATATTTTATTCACACTCTACTATCCATTAAAACTTAATTCCCTTCTTTTCAAAAGAATTCGTGGGGTGAGCAATTTTAGAGAATCCTGCTATAAATATCCTATAATATCTAGCTAATCCCATGAAAGATATAACTTTTGAAACATTCCTTGGTCTTGGCCATCCACTAATGCTTCAATATTATGGATGTAATTCTATACCTTCCTCTCAAATAATTTTCGCCAAATAATGTATCTTCCCATGGTAAAATGAGCACCTTGATGCAGGAGCGTCATTGGAAAGCATGTAGAGAAGGACCACTCAATGCATGGGAATACTTCTAGAATATTAACGTTGGTAGTCTCGGAGAATATTGTGAGGCACATCTGAAATCAATGATTTTGAATCATGCCTTAACTCGGTGCCAGAAAAATATTTGAAGCACACTTGAATGATTCCAAGAAAAGTGTAATTTTCCACTCATGCTTTGGAATATGATCAATCTAAGATAGTCGTTAGACTAGGTTTTGGAATAGAAGAGTAGTCGGGGGAGAAATCTAAGAACCTATGATATAAATAGAGGTTATGTATGCCCAAATGAGGCTAGCTGCAAGTTAGTAGGATATTTTCTGAGTTTCAGTTTTTTTTTTTTTTATAGTTGTGCCCATTTTCACTTTTAAATATAGTAGAGGAAAATTGACCCAATGCATGGTGTGGAAATTAATTTGTATTTCTCTGTTCTTGTGATTTCATGAATGAATGAAAGAATTCTATTATGAGTAAATGGAACTGTAAATGTTAGGACAAGCTTTAGTTTTTTATCTTCTGTCGAGTGGTGCATGGTGTGCACACATAACACAAGGAGTGTGTTAATGGGATGTGCTTCGATTTTGAATCTCATAAGAGATAGCATGAAAATTTCCCTTTGCAAGGAGCCCAAATAGACTGGTCCAAGGCGTGCAAGGTCGTTCAAAATAATTTGAACCTTGCATAAAGATATGGTGCAAGGAGTGCAGAGATCCGAGATTCGACTAAGTGTCGAAGGGACTTTGCAAGAAGTCAAAGAATCAGAAAAGGAGAATGCTAGGAGCGAGAGAAGAATTCCTCTTCGAGAAATTCTTCAGATCTGAGTTATCGAAATCCTTGAAACACAAGGAGTGCATGGGCAGTCGAAGTCTTCATGAGACCAAGCTCAAGAGGAATAACACTTTTCATAAGATGTGGGCAAGATCCAAGAAATGGATTCAAAGGAAGCATAAAGTTCGAAGCCTTTGAATCTTTTGAAAATATTCTAAGTCTGAAGAAAGAGTAAGCTTAGAGGGAAATATCTGGATCGTCCGATCAGTGTCTAGACAACAAGGAACAAGCACAAATGAGAAAATATCTCAACCATTCAGTCTGACCACAAAAGAATCGTAACCGCCATATCAAGGTAAAGTGCACTAATGATAAGATTTGAAAGTAAACGAAACGAGAGGGGTTATGAAATTCTTAAATCATTGAAATCGTCCATCAAGGAGGACACATGGTGAGCGATGAATATTTCGATAACTCGTAGAGTGGATAGGCCAAAGGGCAGGGTCATGAGGATTCACGAGGTGAGAACTTGCGAAAGGATCATAGCCATCGATCGAAGGGAGAGCATGGACCATTTATTAATTTCAAGGAAAGGAGATATCAAGAGTTTGGACATCGAGAGAAGGGAGGTGAGAGGTCCTCCAACTTCACAAAACGTGAAGTCCTGATACACGAAAAGGAGACCAGGACCGTTGAGTTAGGTGAGAAAAACTCACAAGTTTGGGTCACGAAGGGAGGAGAAAGTGGACTTCACAAACCACAAAATTTCGAAGCGCTTGGAAGTTTTGGCCCCAGGCGATGCCGAAGGGTCACATCGGTGAAGGATAATAGAAGGGCTAGCACGTGATAGGATCCTATTGGGATTTCGAAGGTTGAGAGAGTCAGAGTGATTCACATGCAAAGACCCAATACGCAAAATCATGAAACTCCTTTTGAGTTAGGCGAGTGGTCATAATCGTGGCTGGAAGAAGAAGGGGATTATCTAGAGAAGAGATAGTGCCCAGTTGGCATGGAAGTTTAACAATGCTCAAGAGGGAATCTTTAGGTCTCATAAGACTTGTGAATTTGGAGAAAGGATTTGTGTAAGTGGGTTGGGGTCTAGCAGAGACCTAAAGAGTCGATCTTACGCAGTTTCTTGATCAATCCTAGACCAAGAGGTTGTGCAGCCCTTAGGAGATAAGGGGGGTCTGCACCAAGTGGTATTAGAGCTGAAATTTTTCTTGTAGAGAACAGGCAAAGGAGAAAAGACAAAAGAAATTGAAGCTTTACATTGTGCATGAGAGACAGTCAACACAATTCCATAGAGGAGATGAGTGGAACTATAACACCCTATTTCCCCCAGTTTGTAAAAATAACTGGACTGGCCAAGAACTATGGCAAACTCATAAATGTGAATATGTGATGTAAATTGACCTTGAGGAAAAGGTCAATAAATGTGAATAACATTATGAATTTTATTATAGTACTGTTGAGAGGGGATGTGCAGAAAAGGATACCACGATGGTGGTGGAAGGCACCTAGAAAGGTGGTGTTAATTTCCACCAAGAATTAATACCGTATTTGGACTCCACTGGCCCGGAGAACCAAAAGAGGCTCGCTGGCCCCGAATTAAATGTCTCGCAGGCTGGTAGGTAGATGGCTTAATGAGGGATGGGAGGTGAACCACCCATCTGTAGAGCCGTCAGGCCTGACCAACGTGAGGGTAATCGCGCCACATGCAACCTCGCAAGAGGATAAGGCATGGGGTAGAAGCGATTGGGGGGGGNGTGGGGGGGGGGGGGGACGCGAGGGGAGAACTCTGGAAATATGCAGAGTGAGTGATAGCAGAGAGGAAGGAGAGTAACCTTCACTCCTGATCACTAGAAGACAGAGATGCAGTCTCACAGCATCATGGTCTCATCTCGGGGGTGGCTAGTGGTAAATCCACTAGGAGTTGTTAAGCCTATAGTTGGGTGGAAACGAGCACCCCTCTTAGCAGTTGCATAACCCCTAGTGTTATTTTTGATAAGTGTTTTGCCTTTGGCATATTGAAATATATGTATATGTTCATTCTGATGATTATGCCCATAAGTTGTGAACCTGTGAATGATTTCATTATAAAAATGTTTGTATGGTATTTTGACCATCACTAGCAGTTGTATATTTGTATGGAAGGACTATGTATGGATTATGTCCTCATGAATTATTACTTACATGTGTACTGATCTAATTCAAACTTCATGTCTGGTTCTTGAGAGATAGATACCCTTATCTGCTTCAGATAGTACCCTGGGTACACCTTCCCATAGAGATACCCTTCTCAAAATCCCATCAAGAACCTGGAGGGAGGGTGTGGGGGCGCAAGGCCCTAAGAAATCCTGGATAGGTGTTGATCGATGAATGAGATTTCATCGAGAAATCTATGATCACTCATGACCGTTAGATTCGGTACGATGAAGTTGGAAAGTTAATGGTCTTAACTTTGGTAGATGGTGAACAATGAACAAGATCCCGTCCGATGTGAACAATGGACAAGATTCGTTTGGGGAATCTCAGGGTCTGTAATGACCATCCGATGTGAGGAAGAGATGTTGGCTTTACGCTGGGGCGCGAATGTGCATAAGGGAAAGTAGAGAATAGATCTGGATGGCCAGAGTCCACCCACCCAGATCTACAGCTGAGGATTCATTCCGGAGCCCCCTTTCCATTCTTCCTTTAATAGGGGGGGGGTCTGGAATTGGACGCGCAACTCTCGAACGACCCAGATTAATCCATCATGATCAACGATGCTCAGGTGGATTTCGGACCCCCCTTTCCATTCTACCTTTAATGGGGGGGGGTCCGAAATAGCGTGGCATGTGAAGTGGGGCCCCCTCCTGTCATGTCGACTATTGTGTCACGTTTCCATCTCTTCCACCTATATTCCACTTAAACACATGACGGGGCTGTTCTCATTGGCTGTTCTCTACCCCTGTTGGGATTTGTCCCTATTGGTCGGTCGCTATCCCTATCGGGGTTTGGCAGTTGCAGAGTTGAATGATTAGACATTACTGTAGTGATGAGGCACGAAATACAAATAGCCACTATGTTCAAATTGAACCGTGATCATGACCACGATCACATGGGAATGGAGAAAGAGAGAAAGAGCTAGCTTGCGCTAGGCCTCCATAGGTAATTCGGGGGTTCTGATTCGGCAGAAGACCGGAAAAATGCGATTGAGGTAGTGGGTATGTGACAAAGTGGTATCAGAGCATGGTTACAACACTCGGCCTAATTGGGCTCATGCACGAGTTGCGCATAAGCTCCGTTCGAAGCACTCCTACAAGGAGTAACCCCCTAACTTAACTCTCTTGTCCAGGATTAAAAACTTGGAAACAAGAACCCGACTATGTATTCATGTGAAAGAGTTATAAATTCATGCGCAGATTATAAAATGTATTTAACTCTTGACTAATAACCATTGTTTGTCTTTTCACCCAAGCGGATGATCGGCCACGGGAATTTAGAGACGCAGAGAATGGTAACACCTCAAGAGATGGGAGAAGGCTCCTACAATAGAGATGAAGAGTCTGACGAAAGAAGAGCAATGGGAACCCCTCCAAATCTAGTCGAGACTGTGAGGAGTCTCATGGTTGAATTGCAAAGTTGCAAGGCCGACAATGAAAGGATGATGAAAGAACAAGAAAAGAAAACCGAAATTAATGCAGTTTTACTACAGAGCTTATTCGACCTACAACGACAAATGCAACATGAACCCGAGATGCAGAAACATGGTCATATTAGTGGCCATACTGAGAGGAGCACCTCAAGAAAGGTCCACCCCAGAGGTAAGGGTTCAGTGCCGAACGATTCCACTAAGAAGGAAGCTGGCGATTCATAAGGCTCTTCCAGCAGCAGGACCAGTTCCTATTCTCAAAGAAAACAAAAGAAACAAAAGACTTCCAAGGGTCATAAATTTGAAGAATTCAGAAAGGCCAAACCTCCCTCCTTTGACGGTGAGATAAAGAAGGGAGAGGAAGCTGAGGCCTGGCTACTTGGACTGAAGAAATACTTCAGAGTCCATGATTTTTTAGAGAATTTGAAGGCCCGAGTGGCCACTTTCAATATGAATGGAAAGGCTTCCATCTGGTGGGAGAATCTTAAGAATATGAAAGGGGTCTGCGAGGAGGACCTGTCTTGGAAACAATTTGAAAAGTACTTCTGAAAGAAGTATTTTTCGGAAAGATATTTCAACGAGAAGGATAAAGAGTTTTATGAACTCAAATTGGGACAACTCACTATAGAGGAATATGTCAACAAATTCCTCGACTTATTGAGGTATGTACCCTACATCAAAGCAGAGAACGCGAAGGCGCAACGCTTCATCAGTGGGCTACCCAAGGAATACTGGAACCGAATCAAATTCGACGAGACAAAGACCTTAGAAGACACTATTCGAAAAGCAACATATTGTCATGATCAATATGGACATTGGGCAGAGTCTCGTGGAGACTAGAAACATAAGAGTGGTTCAAGATTTCAAAAAAAGGGGACCAAACCCTCAGGATTTAAGAACTACAAGAAGAACCCCAGAATGAACTTTCCATTTCGGAGTGTACTCCAGCAAAACTTTCCCTCGGTGGATGGAAGTAAAAATTCTGGACCTATACCAGTGCAGACTAATAACCCAAAGAAAGAACCTCGGAAATGTTGGGGTTGCATAGAAGAGCATCTCCTGAGAGACTGTCCACACCGAAAACAAAATAGTCAGAAAGTTTATAACATTCAGGAAGCTCCCACAGTCAATGATGTGGTAAGGAGTGTGCCACAGATCTATGCAGCCTTGGATAATAACCAAGCTAACCACCAAGCCTCAGTGGTGGAAATAGAAGGTATGATTTTCAACCATCTGGTGTCTGTTTTGATTGACCCTAGTTCAAATTTGAGTTATATAGCCCCTAAAGTTGTTGATAAGTGTAATCTACAGCCACGAAAGCAAACTAAGCCATGGTTGGTATAGTTAGCCACTAGCACCAAAAGAAAGGTAGTAGAGGTCATACCAGCCTGCCAATTAATGTTGGGTGAATTCTTCACCCAAGCAACCCTTAATGTATGACCCCTGGGATCATACGATCTGCTGATTGGTATGGATTGGTTGGCCGCCCATAAAGCCAGACTGGACTGTTACCATAAAACCTTAGAATGTGTGAGCAAAGAAGGAAAAAGGATAACCCTCCAAGGG
This sequence comes from Picea engelmannii, assembly GCA_009831015.1. Taxonomy (NCBI): domain Eukaryota; kingdom Viridiplantae; phylum Streptophyta; class Pinopsida; order Pinales; family Pinaceae; genus Picea; species Picea engelmannii. Next base: position 1,391,094 of record ML781537.1, read on the forward strand.
ATCTAAAAACTGGTCTCGGTGAGACAAATATCAGCCCTGCAAATGAGAAAGTATTACCGAAAGAGATGTCCCCTATATGCAATACAGGTGTTGAAAACAATCAAAGGTTCTAAACCAAGACCTAACGATCACCCTATCCTAAGAGAATACTGAGATGTGTTTCCGGAAGAGGTACCGGGTCTACCTCCGAGAAGGGACACTGACTTCTCGATAGAGCTTGCACCATGAGTGGTGTCGGTGTCTAGGACACCCTACCGGATGAGCACACATGACTTAGTGGAACTCAAATTACAATTGAAAGAAATGATGGATAAGGGGCATATTTGACCCAGCATGTCCCCATGTGGAGCACCAGTCCTATTTGTGAAAAAGAAGGATGGCACCTTTAGACTGTGTATAGACTACAGACAACTCAATAAAGTAAACATAAAGAAAAAATACCCCTTTCCCAGGATCAATAATCTATTCGATCAGTTGGGAGGAGCATCTTTTCTCAAAGATTGACTTGAGGTCAGGATACCATCAAGTCCGAGTCAAGGGTGAAGACATCCATAAAACTGCTTTCCGAACACGGTATGGTCATTATGAGTTTATGGCAGTGCCATTTGGGTTAACCAATGCCCCTACCACTTTCATGTGCTTAATGAACAATGTACTTAGTAAATTTTTAGATAAATTTGTACTAGTTTTCATTGATGACATATTAATCTACTCTAAGAATAGAGAAGAACATGAAGAGCATCTTAGACTTGTGCTGCAAGTGCTAAGAGAGCATCATCTCTATGCTAAATTCAACAAATGTGACTTATTTCAGAAGCAAATACATTACTTGGGACATGTTCTGTCTGAGGAAGGGGTAGCAGTAGATCCTGACAAGATCAGGTCTATCATGGAATGGCCTACCCCAAAGGATGTCTCAGACATCAGATCCTTTATGGGATTGGCAGGATACTATAGGAGATTTATAAAAGGATTCTCCAAGATTGGTTGTCCAATCACTGCCCTCCAGAAGAAGGGGAAAAAATTTATGTGGACACTGCAATGTGAAGAAAGATTTCAAACCCTGAAACATCTACTAACCCATGCACCAGTGTTGAAAATCGCTAACCCAGAAGCTGACTTCCTGGTGTGCACAGATGCCTATAACGAAGGGATCAGAGGAGTCCTTATGCAGGAAGGAAGTGTGATCTGCTATGAATCCTAAAAATTGAATGAACATGAAGTCAACTATGTGACTCATGATATAGAACTGGCTGCCATAGTGCATGCCTTGAAAATGTGGAGGCATTACCTCATGGGAAGGAAATTTGTACTTATGACAGATCATTGTGGATTGCGGTATTTTTTTGATCAACCAAAGCTCAATGCTAGACAAGCTAGATGGATGGCCCTCCTTAGTGAATTTTATTTTGAAATCAAACACATTAAAGGGAAGGAAAATAGGGTGGCTGATGCCCTTAGCAGAAGCATGAAAACAATTCACCTGACAGTGGTGAGTACCTGCGAGACAGATGTCAAGAACAGAGTCAGAAATGCACAAGAAACAGATTCCTTCGTTCAGACTGTGACCCTATACCTACAACAAGAACCCATTGGAGGAAAATATGAAGGCTACCAGATAACCGAAGGAGGTCTTCTCACTTACAGAGATAGACTGTACATTCCAAATTGTGATGAGTTGAAGAGGTTCATTATGGATGAACTACATAAAAGACCATACATTGGTCACCCAGGATACCAGAAAATGATCACTGCCACCCAGAAACAATTTTATTGGCTTGGATTGAAGAAAGACATAGCCAAATATTTGGCCCAATGCATAGAATGCCAACAAGTTAAAGAAGAACATTGACACCCAACAGGATTATTACAACCTTTACCCATCCTAGAATGGAAATGGGAAACCATCTCCATGGATTTTATCACTGGATTGCCGACTTCAACTAAGCATAATGATGCCATTATGGTAGTGGTGGATATACTAAGAAAGTCTACTCATTTCATCCCCGTCAAATCAACCTGCAAGGCGATAGATATTGCCCAGATATTCATAAAAGAGGTATTCAGACTGCACGGTATGCCGAAAGCGATAGTGTTTGACAGAGACACAAAATTTACTTCCAATTTTTGGAAATCACTGATGGTTGGATTGGAGACTAAATTATTGTTTAGCACCGCCTATCACTCTCAAACAGACGAAAGGACATAAAGAGTGAATCAAATACTAGAGGATATGTTAAGGATGCATGTAATGCATCAACCCAGGAAATGGGAAGACTACCTTCCATTTGTAGAATTCACCTACAACAATAGCTACCAAGCATCCTTAAAAATGAGTCCCTTCGAGGTCCTCTATGGTAGACCGTGTAATACTCCATTCAGCTGGAGTAATCCTGTAAATAGGATTTCTTTTGGACCCAACATGCTGAGAGAAATGGAACAACAAGTGACTCAGATAAAAAAAATTCTGAAGATTGCTCAGAACCGACAGAAAAGTTATGCCGATCAAAAGAGAACTCCAAGAGAGTTCAAAACAAGAGACCATGTATATCTTAGAATTAATCCCAAAAGCAGTTCCCTGAAAATGGGAGCTTGTGCCGAGTTGGCACCCCAGTATTGTGGACCCTTTGAGGTTCTAGATAGAGTGGGACCTGTAGCCTATCGGCTAGCACTTCCTCCCACAGTAAAAGCGCATAATGTTTTCCATGTTTCATTACTGAAGAAATATGTACATGATGCTAATCATATAATTGACTGGTCTATGATCCAGGTGGAACCAGAGGGAGAATTTCTACCAGAACTTCACTGCATACTGGACAGAAAAGAAACTCCACTCTGGAACCGAACCATTGCATAGGTCAAGGTGCAATGGAAACATTTTGGTCGAGATGAGGCTACATGGGAAATGGAGGATTCCATGAGACAGGCATATCCAATTTTGTTTACTTCTGTACATGTAATTCATGTTAATAGATAAGAACATCGAGGACGATGTTCCTTTTTAAGGGGGAGGGAATTGTAACACCTTGTTTCCCCCAGTTTCTAAAAATAACTGGATTGGCCAAGAACTATGGAAAACTCATAAATGTGAATATGTGATGTAAATGGACCTTGAGGAAAAGGTCAATAAATGTGAATAACATTATGAATTTTATTGCAGGACTGTTGAGAGGGAATGTGCAGAAAAGGAGACCACGATGGCGGTGGAAGGCACCTGGAAAGGCGGCGTTAACTTCCACCAAGAATTAATACCGTATTTGGACTCCACTGGCCCGGAGAACCAAAATCGGCTTGCTGGCCCCGAATTAAATATCTTGCAAGCTGGTAGGTAGATGGCTTAATGAGGGATGGGAGGTGAACTGCCCATACGTAGAGCCATCAGGCCTGACCAACGTGAGGGTAATCGTGCCACATGCAACCTCGCAAGAGGATACAGCGTGGGGTAGAAGCGATTAGGGGGGGAAGTGAGGGGAGAACTCTGGAAATACGCAGAGAGAGTGATAGCAGAGAGGAAGGAGAGTAACCTTCACTCCTGGTCACTGGTAGATAGAGATGCAGTCTCACAGCATCGTGGTCTCAGCTCGGGGGTGGCTAGTGGTAAATCCACTGTGAGTCACTAAGCCTACGGTTGGGTGGAAACGAGCACCCCTCTCAGCAATTACATAACCCCTGGTGTTATTTCTGATAAGTGTTTTTCCTTTGGCATCTTGAAATATATGTATATGTTCATTCTGATGATTATTCCCATAAGCTGTGAACCTGTGAATGATTTCATTATAAAAATGTTTGTATGGTATTTTGACCAGTACTAGCAGTTGTATATTTGTATGGAAGGACTATGTATGGCTTATGTCCTCATGAATTATTACTTACATGCGTACTGATCTAATTCAGACTTCACGTCTGGTTCTCAGGAGAGAGATACCCTTATCTGCTTCAGATAGTACCTTAGGTACACCTTCCCATAGAGATACCCTTCTCAAAATCCCATCAAGAACCTGGAGGGAGGACGTGGGGGCGCAAGGCCCTAAGAAATCCCGGATAGGTGTTGATCGATGAACGATATTTCATTAGGAAATCTATGATCAGTCATGACCGTTAGATTCAGTAAGAGGAAGCTGGAAAGTTAAGGGTCTTAACTTTGATAGATAGTGAACGACGGACAAGATCCCAACGGGAAATCTACGGTCACCCACAACTATTAGATTAGTAGGAGGAAGTAGGATGTTAAATGCCCTACCACTTTTGTTTCCTGTGCCTTCGTGGGGCAGCGAAGAGTTTAGGACTGTGGATCCCCAAAGTCCATGAGAGTATCTAGACCATGGATTTTTCCACGTTCAGGAAGTCATGGGAGAGCCCACAAGTTAGAAATATGTTGGAGCCGTTAGATTTCGGCTAAAAAACCCGACAGCCGTTGGATCTGTCATAAGATACCCGAGGGTTAACACCCGAGTGGATCGAGGTTTTCCATTGTGGAAACCCCGAAATAGATATGAGACGTCCGATTTATGGAGGCCACGTGTCACGAGATCTCCCATTTCAGGAAATTAGGAATCGCAGAATCAGGATTTCTGGTGACAAGAGATCGGGACTTTCCATTGTGGAAACCCCTGGATAGATCTGAGCCATCCGACTGACGGAGGCCACACGTTGCGAGATCTCCCATTTCAGGAAATCGGGGATCGCGGGGATCGTGATATCGGGAGTCCTAGTGACAAGAGATCGGGACTTTCCATGGTGGAAACCCCGGAACAGTTGTGGACCGTTCGATTTAAGGAGGTGACGTGTCGAGAGATTACCTATTTCGGGAAATCAGGGATCGGGGATTCGGGAGTCCCGTTGAAAAAAAAATTGGGCTCTTGCCTTGACGAATCCCAACCCATAACGTTGGGATGATAACAGGTGGCTAAGTCCCGATGAACGGACGAAATTCCTTTGGTGAATCTCAGGGTCTGTAACGACCATCCGATGTGAGGAAGAGATGGTGGCTTTACGCTGGGGCACGAATGCACATAAGGGTAAGTAGCAAACAGATCTGGGTGGCCAGAGTCCACTCGCCTATATCGATGGATGAGGATTCATTCCAGAGCCCCCTTGCCATTCTGCCTTTAATGGTGGGGGGGGGGGTCTGGAATTGGACGTGCAACTCTCGAACGGCCTAGATTAATCCATCATGATCAACGGTGCTCAGGTGGATTTCAGACCCCCCTTGCCATTCTGCCTTTAATGGGGGGGGGGTCCGGAATAGTGTGGCATGTGAAGTGGGGCCCCCTCCTGTCATGTCGACTACCATGTCATGTTTCCCTCTCTGCCACCTGTATTCCACTTAACCGCACGATGGGGCCTGTTCTCATTGGTTGTTCTCTACCCCTGTTGGGATTTTTCCCTATTGGTCGGTTGCTAGCCCTGTCGGGGTTCGGTGGTTGCAGAGTTGAACGATTAGAAATTACTGTAGTGCTGAGGTGCGAAATACAAATAGGAACTATGTTCAAATTGAACCGTGATCATGACCATGATCACATGGGAACGAAGAAAGAGAGAAAAAGCTAGCTTGCACTAGGCCTCGATAGGTAATTCAGGGGTTTTGATTTGGCAGAAGATCGGAAAAATGCGATTGAGGTAGTGGGTATGTGACAGGAACCACCTTTTTCCAATTGGGCTGTAGAAAGGGGGATGTGAGAACTTCGTGAAATATTAGAGGCAATGGAGGTTGCATGGAGACGAGCACCTGATGTTGGAGACATCAGGGATGTAGAGAGTGAAGCAATGGAAGTCAAAAAAGCTACAGGAGAGGATGTTGTCAAAGAACGCTTGTTGAGAGTAGTTTCTAGATTGGGAGGCAGAGCCAAGATAGAGGTCCCAATGTATGAAGGCAATTTAGATTTTAAAGAGATGCTAGATTGGATAAGATCCATGGAAAAACATTTCAACTATGAATATGTCGACAAAGAGAAAAAGGTGAAACAGGCTGTCACCAGGCTAAAAGGGCGTGCAACACTATGGTGGGATGAACTACAGGCTAAGAGGATAAGCAAAGGAAAAAAAAAAGATAAATAATTGGGATAGAATGGTAGCCAATATGAAATATAAGTTCATGCCCAAGGATTATAAAATCAATCTGTTTAGGAAGATGCAAAACCTGATATAGAAGGGGATGAAATTTAAAGAGTACACAGAGGAGTTCTATAGGTTGAATATGAGAACTAGAAAAAAGGAGAGAGATGAAGAAAAAGTTGTCATATATATAATTGGCCTAAGATATGAAATCCAGGATGAGCTCAGCATGATGTCAGTAAAGACAGTGGAGGATGCTTATTAATTTGCACTGAAGGAAGAGGAGAAGTTGTCCAGAAAACAAAGACAATGAGGAAGAGGTAAGATCCCAACCTGAAATAAAAGCAAGGGAGTTACCCATGACATAGCACATAAGTCTAAGGATGAGACTGAGAAACCACACAGTCACTCCGAAAAAGGAGGAAGTTCTCGAGGAAGACAGGGTGGTGGAAGAAGTTCTTCTAAAGGAAGAGTAGGAAGAGGAGGAGGAGACATAAGATGCTACGCCCATGGAAAGACAGGATGCATGTCTTGGGAATGTCCCAAGAAAAATAATGAAGGAGGTGGTAAAGTTCACATTTCAAAAGAAAAGAGAAGGGATGTTCAAGCAGAAGGAGCAGAGGATGGAAGATCCTTGATGTTGAGGAAGGTTCTCTTAAAACCAGAGCTAGAACTTGAAAAGCCAGTGCAGAGGAATAGTCTCTTCGTGACAGCTTTCAAGACTAAATATAGAGTATGCAAGGTGATAATTGACAGTGGGAGAACTGATAACTTAGTATCCACAGAGATGGTGGAGAAATTGGAGCTGGTGACAACTTCACATCCGAACCCATACAAAGTCTCATGGCTGCAGAAAGGAGACCAGGTAATGGTTACTAAATAGTGCTTGGTTGAATTTAATATAGGAAGATATAGAGATGAAATTATATGTGATGTAATTCCCATGGATTTATGCCATATTTTGTTGGGAATACCATGGCATTTTGACAGGAATATATGTCATATTCTGTATAGACTCAAGAGCCATTAACAATATCACCATCAGGTATAGATTTCCTTTACCAAGAATGGATGATTTAATGGACTTTTTAAGTGGAGACAATTTCTTTTCTAAAATAGATTTGAAAAGTGGATATCACCATATTAGAATGAGAGAAGGTGATGAGTGCAAGACAACCTTTAAGACAAATGAAGGTTTGTATGAGTGGCTTGTTATGCCATTTTCCTTAACAAATGCCCCGAGTAATTTTATGAGGATGATGAATGAGATACTGAAAGATTTCATTGGAAATTTTTTGGTTGTATATGTGGATGATATATTTATCTTTAGCAGGACTAAAGAGGAGCATTTGAGGCACATGACACTAGTGATGAGGAGACTATAACAGGAGAATCTATTGATAAATCTGAAGAAGTCCTATTTTATGAAGACATAACTCATTTACTTGGGTTTTGTGATATCTTGAAATGAACTGAAAATGGATCCAGAGAAGGTGAAAGAATTCAAAGAATGGATGTCACCAAAGAGTATGTTTGAGGTAAGGAGCTTCCATGGACTAGCAAGTTTCTATAAGAAGTTCATCAGAGAATTCAGTGGAATTTGTGCGCCAATGATGGATATTGTGAAGAAAAAGAACAAGTCTTTTAAATGGAAAGAGGAGGCCGAGAAGAGATTCAATATAATGAAGGGGAAAATAACAGAACGACCAATTTTGGTCTTTCCAAATTTCGAAAAGACATTTCAGGTGAGATGTGATGCAAGTGGATTTGCAATTGGAGGAGTTTTGAGCGAGGATAATATACCTGTTGCATATTTCAATGAGAAGCTGAATGAGACCAAGAGAAAATACTCCACCTATGACAAGGAGTTTGTTCCATAATCAAATCCCTGAAGAAATGGAGACATTACCTTGTCCCACAAGAATTTGTCTTGTATAGCGATAACCAAGATTTACAATTCATAACTAGACAAGAAAAATTGAATCAGAGGCATGCAAAGTGGATTGAGTTTATGCATAATTTTACTTTTGTCATAAAACATATTGTTGGGAATGCTAACAAATTTGTTGATGCATTGAGCAGGAGATGTTTGATTCTACAGGAATTCTGGGTGAAGAGATTGGCATTTGAACACCTTAAGTACATGTATTGTGATGATACATATTTCAAGAAAGCATATGAAGCATGTGAAAATCATGTGCTGAGAGACAAAAGCTAGTGGACAGAGTATATGATTCAAGAGGGATTGTTGTTTAAGGGAAATCAATTGTGCATACAAAAATTCTCAATGAGGGATAACCTTTTGAAGGAAAAGCATAGTGGAGGATTGGTTGGACATTTTGGCCATGATAACACATTTGCACAGTTGAGTAGTTCATACTATTGGCCAAATATGAGAACAAAAGTGACAAATTTTGTGAACAAATGTAGAATCTACCAAGATGCAAAAGGAAAAATAAAGAACATTGGATTGTATCAACCATTGCCAATACCAAAGAGGCCTTGGGATGCAATAAGCATGGATTTTGTGTTGGGAATACAAAGAATACAAAAATTATTTGATTCCATATTTGTGGTGGTGGATATATTTTAAAAGATGGCACACTTTATCCCATGCCACAAGACCAGTGATGCAATACATGTTGCAAATTTGTTTTTCAAGGAAGTTGTGAGACTTCATAGCCTACCCAGAACATCATGGAAGAAGTTGGGGATAGATTTTTCCTTTAGCTAAACTTATCACCCTCAAATAGATGGACAGACTGAGGTAGTAAATAGAAGTTTGGGAAACTTATTGAGAGTGGTTACTGAGCCCGATAATCAGAGGGATCAGATTCTTCCACAAGAAGAATTTGCATACAATGACTCACCAAACAAGAGCACTGGAAAGATGCCATTCCAAATATTGTATGGAATTCAACCTAGGGGAGTATCTAAGTTGAGATACTTGGAACAAAGTGTGATTAGGAGTGTTGGAACAGAATATTTTGCTGCAAAAATGTAGAAGCTCCATAGCTAGATCAGAGGATAGTTGCAGAGTTCTAACCAGAAGTACAAGAGTAGAGATGATGAACACTGCATAGAAATTCAATTTGAAGTAGGAGATTAGGTTCTGACACATCTCAGGAAATAAAGGTTCCCTAGGGGAACACATAAGAAGTTAAAGATGAAGAATATAGGACCATGTAAGATCTTTAGGAAGTTTGATGGAAACACCTATGAGATTGAGCTGCTAGATGATGTGGGCATATCACCCATATTCAATGTTTCAGACCTGTATCCTTACAGGAAAGAGGAAACAGAGGGATCAAAAGATCAAGACAATATCTAGTGGGAAAAAAAAATGCCAGTAGCATAAAAACCACACATGGAGAAGATCATTGATCATAGGATCGAAAAAAAGTCTAGGAGGAAAAACTATTTTGAAAATATGGTCATGTGCAAGGGACACCCAATAGAAGATGTCAGTTCGGAAAATGAAGCTTCTATTTAGAAGCATGGAAATTCGACATAGGAGCTCATGGACAGGAGTCCATGAATTTTTTTCAAGGGGAGTATGATGCAGGAGCATTGTTGGCAAGCACACAGATCAAGACCACTCAACACATGGGAATATTTCTAGAATCTTATTGTTGGAAGTCTCGGTGAATATTGTGAGGCATGTCTAAACTCAACTATTTGGAAGCACGCCTTAACTCAACACTGGAAAAATCTTTGAAGCACGCTTGAACGATTGCGAGAGAAGTGGGAGTTTCCACTCCTGCTCTGGAATATGACCGATCTAAGATAGTCGTTAGATTAGGTTTTGGAATAGATGAGTAGTCGTGGGGGAAAACCTAAGAACCCTCTTAGATAAATAAAGGTTATGTAGGCCCAAATGAGGCTAGCTGCAAGTTAGTAGGAGATTTTTTGAGTTTCAGTTTTTGTTTTGATTACAGTTGTAGCCATTTTCACTTTTAAATATAACAGAGGAAAATTGACCCAATGCATGGTGTGGAAATTGTTTTGCAATTCTCTATTATTGTGCTTTCATGAATGAATGAATGAATTTCGTTATGAGTAAATGGAACTATAAATGTTAGGACAAGATTCAATTTTTTCTCTTTTATTGAGTGGTGCAAGGTGTGCACACAGAACACAAGGAGTGCATTAACGAGATTTTTTTCAATTTCTAAGCTCGAAAGAGATAGCACGAAACAATCTCTTTTCAAGGAGTGCAAAGAGAATGGTGCAAGGCATGCACAGTCATCCACAAGAATTCGAACCTTGCGTAAATATCTGGTGCAGGGAGTCCACAGATCTGATATTTGACTAAGTGTCGAACGGACTTTGCAAGAAGTCGAAGAATTAGAAAAGGAAAACGCCAGGAGGGAGAGAAGAATTTCTCCTTGATAAATCCTTCATATCTGAGTTATCAAAATCCCTGAAATGCAAGGAGTGTATAGGAATTCGTGGTCTTCACGATACCAGGCTCAGGAGGAATAACACATTTCATAATCTATGGGAAATATCCAAGAAACGGATTCACAGGAAGGATAAAGGTCGAATCCTTTGAATCTTTCGAAAATATTCTAAGTCTGAAGAAAGCATAAGCTCAGAGGGAAATATTTGGACCGTCCAATCAACTTCCAGACAATGAGGATTAGGCCCAAAGGAGGAAAGATATTAGTCATTCGGCCTGAACACAAAAGAATCGTAACCGCCTGATCAAGGTAAAGTACACTAATGATAAGATTTCAAAGTACACGGAAGGAGCAGGGTTACAAAATTCCAAAATCATCGGAACCATAAATCAAGGAGGACACGTGGTGAGCGATCAATATTTCACTAACTCCTAGAGTGGACAGACAAAAGGACAAGGCCATGAGGATTCGCGAGGTGCGAAATCCCGAAAGGATCATAGTTGTCGATCAAAGGGAGAGCGTGGACCATTGTTTCATTTCAAGGAAAGGAGATATCAGGAGTTTGGATATCGGGAGAAGGGAGGTGAGAAATCCTCCAAATTCGTCAAATGCGAAGTCTTGATATGAAAAAAGGATATCAGGACCGTTAGATCGTGGGGATTGTGGACCATTGAGTTAGGCGAGTGGAAATAACAAGTGGACTTCATGAACTGCTAAATCGCGAAGCGCTTGGAAGGTTTTGCCCCAGGTTATAGCAAAGGGTGACATCGATGAAGGAGAATAGAGGGGCTAGCACATACTAGTCTCCTGTTGCGATTTCATAGGTCGTGATAGTCGGAGTGACTCACATGTAGAGACCTGATACGTGAAATCATGAAATTCCTTTTGAGTTAGGCGAGTGGTCATAGTTGTGGCCGCAAGAAGAAAGGGGATTAACTAGAGAAGAGCTAGCACCCAGTTGGCATGGAAATTTAACAACGCTTAGGAGGGAACCCGAGGGTCTCATACGACTTGCGAATTTGGAGAAAGGACCTATGTAAGTGGTTTAGCGTCTAGCAGAGACCCAAAGAGTCGATCTGACTGAGTTTCTTGATCCATCCTAGACCAGGAGGTCGTGCAACCCTTAGGAGAGAAGGGAGGTCTACATCACACCTGCTTATCTTGGCATACAACTAATTTTCCCTTATCACTTGCTGCACCAATCTCAAGTGATGTCGATGATCTTCCTTGGACCTAGAATATATATGTATTCCATCCAAGAACACAATGACAAACTTATCAAGATAATTTATAAATATTCAAATCATTAAGTACATAAACATAGTTTGGGGATTAGTAAGTGCAAATAGCACCACTACAAATTCATAATATCCATACTTGGTTCTAAAATATGTTTTAATGATGTCTTTTTCCTTGATTCTCACCTTGTGATATCCTGATCTCAAGTCTTCCTTCGAAAATATGTTTTCCTCCCTTAGTTGATCAAAGCAGTCATCAATTTTGGGTATATGGTATTTTTTATTCACAATGGATTTATTCATTTCTCTAAACTCAATGCTTAACCTCAACTTTCCATCCTTGTTTTTAACAAAGATTATTGGTGCTTCCCAAGGTGAAACACTTGGGTGTATGTACTCTTTCTTCAACAATTTTTCTAGATACATTTTTAATTATTTTAATTCTATTGTACTCATTATATAAGGATTCTTTGATAATGGGGAAATTCTTGGTACTAAAAAAATGGAGAAATCTATATCTCTTCTTGGTGGTAATCCTAGTATTTCTTGGAATACATCCTGAAACTCTTGCAATACTGAATAATATTCAAGACCTTGAACTTTGGTCTTTTCAAGGTCCTCTACATGGGCTGCATACAATTGACATCCTTTCCTGAAACATATCTTCAGTTGTAAGGATGAAATATCTCTTATACAAATGGGTCTTGGAATTCCTTTCATAATGCTCTATTTTCCTACTTCATCAAGACATGCACATATCTTGTTATGGAAATATAGGAAAGCATGATGCTTGTCCAATCCATTCATTCCAATTAGTATATCATAAGCTGCTAATGGTGTGATATTCATATCATCATTAGTTATCACTCCATTTATATTTATTGGACAATATTTGACAGTAACATTGATCCTTCTTTTGGTTCTGGTGGTTAGTTGAACCAAAATTAATTTTCAAGATTAATTTTATTCAAATGAAATATTTACACAATTTTAGGATCAACATAAATATGGGTAGCTCCTTAATCAATTAAAATAGAAACAATATGATTAATGATATTATATTCCAACTCAATCCTATGGGATTGGTGTTCTTCTTGTTGATTTTCCAAGGCTACATATATTACTGAAATATTTCTTTCCATGTATTCTATTGTAGTAGCCTCTTGGATGTTGTGCAATCTCCTCATTTTTTCTTCTCTATGAGGTAAATCCTTGTACATGTGATCTAATTTTCATTCCCAACATTTTATTGGTGTTCTTCCCTTCTAGATTCATTCTTAGCATGATAATCTTATTGATTTTTATTACAATTGTTTATGTTGAAAGGAGGTTTGAACCCCTTCCTTGTCTGATAATATTTCTCCTTCTTCTTATCCTTATAAAATTTCTTCAAATATTCTATGCACTTTCCTTGATCATACATGTACATATCCTTTCTAATGGTCTTTGTCAAAGTTCTAGGCTCATTATATTCAATTTTATCTCTATAGAAAGATGACTATCAACTCAGAAACCTCTATATATTTATTTTTTCATCCTTGATAAAAACCACATACTTTAGCGATATCAAGAACTTATTTGCATATCCTACGATGGTATTTCTCTTCAACCTGATTTCAAAAAACTCTTTCATCTTGTTTTCATAGTAGTGTTATGAAATATAATCCTCTTGAAAATATTTCTTGAACTACTTCCAAGTAATCCTACTCTCATTAATGTGCTCAACTTGCTTCAATTGATCCCATCACATAGTATCTTTTCCATGAAAATTTTATGTGAAAATTAAGGATTATAGGTTATATGACTAGTTGTACAACTAAAAATACTTGTTGATTCAAAGAAACTAGGCTTCGACATCATCTTCCCTTTCTCTTTCATCATAAAAATATGGTGTCTTAATCTTCCTAACCACTCCTTGAAAACTATCCAACTCATATATTCTTCTTTGATGTCTAACATGAAACACTTTTGGACTGATCCTTGAATCTTCATATGCATGAAACTTCCTAGATGAGTAAGGAGGTGAATTTTTTCTATGACTTCTACTAGAATTTCTTGAGTCACTGGGTATTCTATAGTTATCTCTTCTTTCATAATTTATATCTTCTTCCTCATGCATTGAGCCTGATCCATTATTTTCTTGTTTCCACAATTGATTTAGGATTTGCATCATTTGAAAATTTATTTGATTCTACTCCTCATATCCTTTCATTATCCCATTTTTTTCATCTCTATAACTATACACCTCAATACTTAGACTCTCATAGTTTCTACAAACTTTGTTGGTTCCACTCTAATACTATGTTCATTAGATTATGTCTCATAATTACCGATATTGATATTTTGACCTTTGGCTTCTCTCTCATGACTATAGGATATGTGTGCATCCTCCATGACTCTTCTATCAAATTCATGGTATTGAATTGATTTGATTATACCTATAATTTTGCAAAATGTGAAAGCAACCATTTTTGCTAGAACTACGAATATTATAGAAAATTTTCAATTAATGCTACATGTGCTTCTTCTTCTAAATTCATGAGGAATTATTTCGCAATATTGTAGAAATGTTTCCCCCAGAGATAGGTGAAAAACCCCTTGGATCAAGACTCTTTTGATCCAAGAAATAAACTAACAAATGGTTTTCTACTTTCTCCATATATATGCTTTATATACCCACAATTAGAATGGAAAAAGAAGATGAGAGAATGAGGTAGATACCTTACCTTTTTTCCATTGACGTTCCTCTCTTGTCCAACCCTTGACCTTGAAGTCCAATCTATTGGTGCAAGAGAGGTCCTACAAGGCAGAAATCAATTCTCCTTTCTTTCATGATATATCGTTAGGAAAAATAGACCTATCTACTTTAAGCTAAGAAAAAATAGACATGCATACATTGAACAATATAAGCATGAGGGGAATAGGCCAAGTTATATTGTATGGAAAGAAATAAGTAATGAAGCATTTACAACCTTCATTTTGATGTTGCAACAACTCCTCCAATATCTTCTTTCCATCCATTTGAACATCACAAGACCAACAATTTGATACTCTAGAATCCTCCCCCCTTCACCCAAGAATGGACTTCATTATATAGGATTTGAGGCATAAAAACTATAGTATACTTTTGAGGAGAGGATAAGATCAAATGAGGATTTAGCTGCATAGAAAATATTGACCTTTTCTTCAATAGAGGGTAGCTAAAACCAACCTCCAAACAACTAAAATATCCGGGAAAGAACGTCTCAAAATAAGGCATAATGTTTGCAACGACTTCATTGTCTCCCCAAAAACTGAGCACAGGGTCATATTATCGCTCCAGCATAACTAGGAAAGGATTGATGATAAGGATTCATCCTCCTCTCTAGATGGGCAAGGCTGTGATGAAACTCAAAAAAGGAAAAAATCTTAAGGTGAAATATAGTATTTCAACCTCCAAATGTTAGGTTTCCCTTCTAACATGTCTAAGGATTATGAAAAACAATCCCACATGATGATGAAATTGGGACACTTAAGTGTGATGCTTAAGTGAGACACTAGGTAGTGTGACAAAGAGGTGTGTATCATATGCCCCCTAAAGTGCAATGTCATAAGAAAAGTTGATAGAAAAAACACTTTACAAAAACATGTATGTAAGCATGTTGGAATAGGAGAGTCAGGTGGAAGCTACAAAAAAACATCAGACAATATATATGTATCATCCCCGAGGTAGGCATATCCATTCTAGGAATAAAATGACACAAAGCATGGATGTCAAACACTACACTGTGGATCCATGAAAGCATTGACTAAGGATATGTTCACCAAAGATACAATATGGATCCATACCTCCATGACGTGGTCAGGTCGTATCCATGAAAGAATACACAATGGAGCTATGATATGACAAAAACATAGCCTTGGACCAATAGAAAGATGATCTATGTGATAAAATATAAATCAGTGAGATCCCCATTTTGGTGGCCATATTAGAATCTTCTAATTACTCAAATAATCTACATCGCAACCTGGGTCAGGAACATAATAGAGGTGGGTGCCTAAGGGGTTCCCATGATCTTTGTCCCAGTCCCAAAATGGTACGATTCTAGCCACGTCAATATATGTGTTGATGTCGAACATGGTAGAAAAAACTTCATTACCAATCATTGATTTATAAAGTTAACAAGTGCGAGGGAAATCACCAATGATGAAAATGACTCCAAAGGTACCCTAGTACATTCCAGCAATTGAGAATAAATGAGATGAAGTCGAACATTCCTGGAATCATTCGATCAGAGGCTAATGACATAAACCTAGTGTTGAAAGAGAGAATACCTACCATTGGTGCATGCAGGTTTCAATGTATTAACTCATTTTTAAGTCTAATTCTTAGATGATGTGTTGAATTCATAAGGAACAAACTTGTCGAAGGAGGGCCATCATGTCTCCCCCATCATTGACATGAAACTAACATAGGAAAGTAATGTAAGATAATATATAAAATGATCACAAATTGACACAAGGATGAAGGTTGGTAATGCTGCATAGTGGTTGATTTGGGATGAAACTTCCCTTGAACATTGTGCGGCATGAAAAATGACTTGACAACATTGAATTGATGAGAGATAGACCAAAAAGATAGTGTGACAATAACAAGGGAAATATTTGGGTGGTCTAAAGGAGTATAATGACTCATAGGATTGGTATTACTCAGAGACAAGAAAATTACCCAACGATAAGACAAGATGCAAATAGGTTCCATGTTCAAGGGAAATAACAAACAACTTCCATAATGATTTCCAAAAACTGACCCACTTCCCTCAAATTCCCCACCACCATGAACGGTTGGTACCTCTTTGTTTTTCAACGATGTTCTGTCTCTTTTGTCACTTGAGTGAGAAAATTAGAGATGCTTAAAATCCCAGTTGGGTTAGCTAGGAAAGACAATAGTAAAGGAAAGGGTTAGAAATATAAAGCATGCAAGATAAACAAAAAACTAAACTAATAACAATAAAAGGAATTAAACTAGAGTGCATAAGATCATTAGAACAAGAAATAAAAAAGACTCATGCCACCAATGAAAAGGAGTGTATTAGTGGAAAGAAAACACCAAAGAGAAAGAGAGACTTTGGGTCCCCTCTTCCTCCAAGGGAGGGCTCTTGAACCCCCAAGATTGAGCTCTTCTTACAACTTGAAAACTTGAAAGAAATGGTGAAATAATCCCAAGATAATTCACTCAAAAGGTGATGTGAATAGCTCAAATGGAATGGTGCTCGTATGCTCTTGATGAGAAAAGAGGATTCCCCAAGAGAATAGCAATATCATAACCTTACAAATGAATTCCTTGAAAAAGTAGTGCACCCATGGCCTCTTTTTATAGCATAACTTTGAGGCATTATTCAACCAGTTTTTAGTGTGAATAAGGGGCCATTTAGGGTACCCTTAGGTCTTTGACCAGCCACCCAGCCGGATTCAGCTGAGATTTGGATGTCAAATCGACTTGGAAGATAAACCATAAGTGGGTGGGAGGTCAAACAACATCATAAATGCATTGTTCTAAGGTGTGCGCGGCTTTTAGCATCCACAATCGTGCATCGTGCGGATGTGCACCTTTCCTGCCTTTCTTGATGGCACATGTGCACGCGCTTCCTGTATAGTCATAGTGCATCCTGATTTTATAATTGGTTGTATAGTTTTGGACCTTTTGGGAATGCATTTTTGGTAATTTTGGTCCATGGGTGAACTAATAGTTGTTTGGATATGTTGGATTCATGTAACCATGTGTGAACGAGATTTTAGTGATAAAAGATGACCCCTGATGGATGAGGTTAGGAGCATACGTATAGCCGAAATTCATCAATGTTTCTTTTACTGAGAGTACCATTGTAATAAAGAGAGAGAATGAGAGTATCAAGAGCGACCCATTGGATAGTATAGGGGAATCTGTAGGACCCAAACCTTTACCAAGGTGTAAGAAAAATAAAACTATGTACAAACGAGGCAGGCATGCCCCATGCTCGTGTCATATAACTCAAAAAAAAGGTGTAATACAATAACTGAAGCTGTGTTTTGGTGAAGATGACTGTAGCTCCCTCGGGGGTTGGTTGATAATAGTAAAGGATAATTTTGATGGTGAGAAAACTTGGAAAAAGAGGCGATGACACCTATAATAACTGTCGATGATTCACAGACATTGATGGCCTAACAATGTTCAGAGGTCTTCGGAAAATATAAAAAAAACTGCAATAGTCGCAAAGTAAGACCCACCGAAACATGAGAAAGTGTTGAAGTCGAATGTCATGGGGGTCAATGGCAACAGAGAGTAATGATGGTTCTCTCTATGTCATTCGAGACTCCTCATTTTGAGGGTAATGAGAGTCAAGATATTGTCGCCCATCTAAAAACTGTGTTGATGTCGACAAAAAGGGAGACGTGACTCCAAGAAGCGGGGGGCTTCATGAAATCCACTAGAGAAGATCAAGAACCGATGAGTAACATAGATGACGTCAGGAAGTGGTGAGACTCGAGACTACCCTTGGTTGGGGATAAAGGGGGTGTGGCAACAACCGTGAAACTAGACCTAGTGTCAGGGGGACGACTAGGCGGGGGTTAGATGGTGCCAAAGGCGTGAAAAAATGGATAAACATAGAGAGAAAGGGTACAGAGATAGTGATATACTCAGGGTTTATGGATGATGTCAATAGGAGTAGAATATAATGGATGCCCCAACCAAGAGAGACATGGGTTGTGTTTGCCAAAAGAAGAAGGTCGCCAAAGGCGACGACAAAAATCTATGTAAATGATGGAAACAAAGGCTTTGTACAATTTCCAAATAAATAAATAATTGGGGATGAGTGTACAAATAAAGAAATGGGTTCCCTAGTGCAAGATGGCTTGGCCTATGAGGGCGCAAGTTGTGTAGGGAACTGGTGGAGGGTGAGGAGCCCCATGGGTGGGTTTCTTTATGAGTTAAATGAATGAAGGGGAATTCACAGATGGGCAAACCGATGTTGGATGAAATGGGGGGCTAATGATACTACGGGGGTGCAGTCCAATGAGAATTGTGAAGAAATATCCTGGGACTCCATGGCTCAGGATACCAATATGAGGAGAAGGAGTATGTGGCTGATTCCCGAACATGCGTAAGACTATTGGGACTCCCATCCCTAGGGAGTGAAAGCAGCATGAGTGTCGAAGGGTCAAGAGGAACTTAGAATGGGACAACTCATTTGGGGAAGAGTGCTATCGGATGACAATACTGAAAATGAGGTGGAGGTGAGAGTACTGCAGAGCCGGATGGGGGTATCCTATAGGCAGATGTCGGAGGGTGGAACTGGAAGATGTAGTTGATATTCAAAGGGAATGACTACATGCTAGTGTCGAGCATATACCTGAAGGGGTTGCATGGATTTGTGAGGTCCAAGTACCTTCACACATTAAAACCAAATACCCGATGTGAACAATATCTGAAGATAACGAACATATAACAATTATTTGATAATTTTGAACATGAGCATGCGTACCTGAACGGGGTATGAGAAAATGGCTCCCCGGGGGCTGGGGATGGATGGTGACCCAGGAAGTATGAATTTGTAGGCAGTGGGATCCTGATCCCATGGCTGAAGATGGATCGAAAAATGGACACTTAGAGCTCATGGAAGCAAGTATGGAAGTTTTGGCAAAAAGGGCCTATATATAGTTGTAGGGCCCACATTGCCACCTCATTTGTACCTGCTACTATATTGATTGGAAAGGAGATTCCGGAGAAGATTCAGAGATTCTAGGAGTGCGAGGAAGCTGATCCAAGAGGTGCGAGATTCAGGTTAGTGGTCTCATCCTCCTATACAGTAGTTAGATGTGATTTTTTGGGTAGGACTGTATGGATGGCCGTATGGTGGGTTTTTGGGAGCATGGCCCCCCAAATACACGGGCGATCAATGGTGACCCGCGCATGACTGTGTGGCTGTAATGGGCACACTCACGCAAGGGGGTGCTCAATTTTGGCAAAAAGGCGTGCATGGAATGCGCGCCTGTTCGAAGCACAGCCGTGCATATGTGCGTGGCTGTGTTTCTGACAGTTGCGCATGGGATGCGTGCCTGTTCGAAGCATAGTCATGCATATGTGCACGACTGTGTTTCTGATAGTTGTGCATAAGTGCACAACTGTGTAGTGAATAGGTGCGCATATGATGTTCACTTGTGGGGTGAATAGGAGCACATACATGCACACCTATGGGGTGAATAGGTGCGCATGTGTGTGCGCCTATGGGGATAACAACCATTCCCTTGAGGCAAAGATGAGGGTGAAAAAAACTTATCTTTTTGGGAGATTTTTTGGTGTTTTGATGAGTTGTGATGGCTGATCGAGTACTGTATATGTGGATGTAGGTGATCATTTGTGATGATGTCGATCCATTGGAGAGAGGGGAAGTAGGTACGACTGAGGGAGGCCGTGAGGGATGAGGAGTTGGCGGCTTGTGGGATGCTAAAGTTTTCTAAGTGCTCACTGGTGAGGGAACAGGAGTATTTGTTGCAATTCCTAATCTCGATGTGGAGTCTGGAGTTGCAGTGTTTTATTGTGCATGGGGAGCACTTGGCATTCTCTGTTGAAGAGGATGTCTATTTTCTGACTGGGCTCCCTTTTCGGGGAACCCTACTATCGACCGAGCCAGTGATAGTTGGAGATGGGAAGTTGGCTACCCTTTCTTGGACATATTTTTTGGGAGAGGATTTCATGTCTGGATCAGTGGTGAGGATTGGGGCGATGGACACCCTAGTACATTGTTGCGTGGCATCAATGATCGTGAGAGTTTATGGGTCGCTCACGACTCAACGTATTAGTGGCAGCCAACTGAGGATCATGCAGCAGGTACTAGGGGGTGAACATTTTTCCTGGGACTTGATGATGCATGCCAATATGGTGGGGAAACTCACCAAATGTCGAGCTTCCGAATCAGTGGAGTTTTCTTTTGGGTCTATTCTGGTGGCTTGGTTTCTAGAGAGGGTGCCTATGTTACACCCAAGAGTTTTGTTAGACCCACTGGGAGCATGAGAGCCACGACTACGATGGTGGGCGACAATTTTGGTCTTTCATGGGGGTGGGGAGGGTGGCCATTACTTCACAACTAAGGCTACACAGGTTTGGTGTCAGATACCACAGATCATATTGCAATTTCCATATAGTGGGATAGAGGTATTCAACCGCCAAGGTATGATGTTATTTTTGTTAGTTTTTGATTTGTTTAGATAGCATATCATATGGTTGATATTTGGATGGATGTTGATGTTATCATGTGTTTGTTTGTGTATATGTGGGACCATGTGGATGGGAGGTCAAGCTGATCAGAGCGTCGACCCATCAGGGGCTTATGAGACCACCATGGGGAGAGCCATGAGCAGGGGAGAGGTGACATCGAGAGGATTCTAGGGTGAGGCTCGGTGATGATGATAGAGGATCCAAGAGACACCATTATGATGACCTCGGTGCAGGGCCATCCCATGCTCCTCTGACCGAGGCTGGGGGAGAGTTTGATGATTTCTGCCAACGATTAGAGGGGGTTCTATAGGGAGTTCCCAAGGGGATGTGGGTTCGGATCCAGGATGAGGGGATCCTAGAGCAGTGTATTGGGATGTCGACAGAGTCACGAACACTGATCCATAGAGTAGTTGTAGCCTAGGCTATGATGAATGGGCAGTTTCCCCCAGGACCTAAGGGACCTATAGTTGGTGGGGTACCTCCGCTAGAGAGAGGACATGGTGTTGGAGCACTAGAGGCACCTTGAGGGTCGCTAGATATGTAGTTTTGTGTTTGATATAGGCTGGTGAGCCCATTTTGTATAGTTGTGACATCTAGTTTTGTACTGATAGGGATGAGGTGACTCACCTACCTACGGGTGATGTACTATTTTTTGTAAACACTTATGACATTTTGACCCATATATATATATATATATATATATATATATATATATATATATATGGATATACATTTTTGGATCTTTGTGATGTTCATATGTGTTGATGATTTTTAATGTGGTTTATGATTTCTAATCTATATTCTGCAATAGACTTCTAATGGTTTACGTGTGTGTCAAGGTGTCTTGATATGATATATTCCAATCTAGTATAATGTTAGCTATGTTATCTTCTATTTGATTGAATTGTCTTGGGATATGTGTAAATGTAATGAAATAAAAATGTCGAGATAAAAGTCTAACCTGCAGGTATTTGCGAAAGAGGCAAGGATCATGGACATGGTACACATTGTTGAGTTGGAGGATGACAAGTTGGGTATCTAATAAGACACTAAGGTGAAAAATATGATGATGGATAGCCTCGGCAAGGACACCAATGATGGCGGTGTATTCGGATTGGTTGTTGGATGCTGAGCCCAAACATATGTCGTTGGAGTGGAGCAGTTCATGTGAGGGGGAATAGAGGGTCCAAGTGACCGAAGCAAGATTTTGTTTCCAATGGATGGTGTTGTTGGTGTAACCGATGTGGTAGGCCAATGGAGGAGGATCTGTCAATAACACAAATGATAGTTTAGACGTGAGGTGCGGAAAAGAGAATATTAAAAACACTAAAACAAAAAAAAGAAATAGCCTAGTGTAAAATGGTTATGCTCAGGCATAAAATTTCTTTAAGTACAACCCGTTGATGGGTTCTTTGAGAGGGTGGCCCCCAGGGGAAGCCCGGATGTATGCGCCTTTAGTGAGGCAATGTTGGATGATATAAGGTCCATGCCATAGTGACTCAAACTTTCCATGGCCGAGGGTATCGTGAGAGATATCGTAAGTGAGGATGAGGTCTCCTTTGTTATATGAGAGAAGGTTGACATGGAAATCAAATGTGGCCTTTGACCATTTTTTGGTTTCCTCATTGTTATGTAATGAGGATTGACGATCTTCATCCATGGACTCTAAGTCTAGCAAATGTTGCTCCATTGGAGCAGTGTTGGGTAATAGCTCAATAGCAGTGCATAAAGTGGGAATTTTGCACTCGATGGGAAGAGTGGCCTCAAATCCATGGACTAGATGAAATGGTGTGAAACCAGTGGCATTTTTCATTGTCGTGTAGTAAGCCCATAGCATGGAAAATAATATATGATGCCAATTGGTCTTATGTTTGTTAACGGTGCACTGTAACATGGTTTTGAGGACCTTGTTAACTGCTTCTACCTATCCATTGGATTGAGGGTAGTATGGTGAGGTGAACTCATGGGAGAAGCCTAACCTAGATGAGAGTTCAACGAAAATATCATTCTCGAAATGTTTCTTTTGATCAGAGACTAGTTGGAGTGGTACTCCAAAGAGGGATATGATGTGGTTAAATAAAAAACCCATTGTTGTGTCAGCGGTGTTGTTGGAGGTAGGCATGGCTTCAACACACTTTGTGAAGTAATCAATTGCAACTATGATGTATTTGTTTCCATTGTTGGATGGAGGGTTTCTAGTCATGAAGTTGATGCCCCATTTACAAAAGGGGCCTGTAGTAATGAATGGGTGTAGAAGAGAAGGTGGTGCATATGCTTTGTTGGTATAAAGCTGGCATTTATCACATTGCTTCATGGCATGAATGCAATCGTGAAATAATGTAAACCAAAGTAACCTGCATAGATGATTTTTTGAGTGGTGGACATCCCTGAGAGATGGCCCCCACAAGCATCATTGTAGCAGTAGTTCAATACTCTATTGGCCTTGTCAATAGTCAAGCATCGATGGAGTATGGTGTCGACCCCTTGTCAATATAAGATATCCCCGATGAGGAGGTAGTGGGGTGCCTGGTGATGAATATGTCGACGATCATCTATGGAGAAGTGGTTTCCAAATTTTTGTGTTCGGAGATAGACAAGAAGATCGCCATACCAAGGGTCATCCGAGGGAATGTAAAAGATATGTTCATCAAGGAAGTCAGTATTGATGGGGGAACTGGTAGTATCGGAGGGGAAAGTCGTGATGAGTTCGATGAGGATGAGAGCTTTCTTTCTCTTAGGTGTTGAAAATTTGAGATCATACTCCTGAAAGATGATGATCCATCAAGCAAATTTATCGTTAATTTGTCGATGACTGAGCAAGTATTGCATGGGGTTGGAATCTGCTATGACTTTGGTAGTTTGAAGCAGAATGTAATGGCACAGCTTCTGGACGGAAAGGATGACTGCAAGAGCTAGTTTCTCTTTGTGATTGTATTACAAGGGTGTCCCTAAGAGGTTTTTACTAATGTAGTAAATGACATGCTCGCGATCATCATCCCCTATTTGAACGAGAACTCCTACTACTGGGATGGTGGAGGCTGATATGTAGAGGATATAGTCACAATTATAGTCAGGTGGACTAATCAGAAGAGCGTTGGAGAGTGTCGTTTTAAGATCATCGAAAGAATTTTGGGCATGTGAATTCTAGTGGAATGGGATGTCGTGGCATAGTTAGCAAAGGAAACCATGTGCTCGAGTGGCATAGTCTGGGACAAAGTGCCGTAAAAAGTTAGCTTTGCCTTGTAGGCTCTGCAGTTGGCATAAATTCCGAGGAGGAGGGATTTTCGTGATGGCTTGGACTTTGAGGGGATCCATGGTAATACCACTTTAGGAAACAATGAACCTATAAGGTGGCCAACAGTGATGCAAAATACACACTTGAGGGGATTCAAGCAAATATTGTACTGACGACACCTTTGGAAGATGATTCATGGATCATTGAGATGATGAGTGCATTTCTTGGATCGAGCAGTGAGGTGATCCAAATATGCAAGGATGATATGAGCTAGATCATGAAATATGTATGTCATGGCTCATTGGAATGTCACTCCAGCGTTCTTGAGGCCAAAAGGCATGACATGATATGCAAAAGTACCCCAGGGGGTAGTGAATGCGGTTTTGTACTGACCAACTAAGTGAATTTGGATTTGGTTGTATCCAAAGAAACCATCCATGAAGGACAATGCCTCTTGAATGGCACAATAATCAATAATTTGGTCGATAAAGGGCATGGGAAAGTTGTCTTTGGGACAGGCATGATTGAGGTCACGAAAATTCATACAGACACGAATAGTGCCCTGTTTTTTGTTAACAGAGACAGGGTTGGAGACCCATGATGTATAGGCGATGGGGTAAATGAAGCCGACGATGCGTAATTTATCAATCTCAGCCTTGATGGCCACTGCTTTGGATGGTTGTAGCGGCTGTTGTTTTTGAAGGACAAGCATGATATTAGGCCAAGTGTCTATTCGATGTTCAACGATAGAGGGGTCAAGGTCGAGCATCTCCGTGTATGACCAGGAAAAAATGTATCGATATTTCTGGAAGAGAGCTTTGTAGGTAGTAATTTATTCAGGAGTGCATGCGGTGCCAATAGTGATTTCCTCGAGGACTCCATTTTTTATGGAAATATCAATTTTGATGGTGGGGGAAATGTTGGCCATATTTCCTTCTTAAAAAACATCAGGGGCAAGGATAGGGTTGTTGAACCAGTCGATATGCCCTACTGGGATAAAATCCTTGGTTTCGACTACGTATATGCAGTGTTGGTTAGGAGGTGTGAAGGCTTCCTGTGAAAGGAAGAGCGATCTATGGTGTAGTGCATCTCATGGCTAGTAGGGGGTGGTTAATTTTTTAAGTATGTCCTCGTCACAGTGGAATTGTCCAAAATACAAGGGATCCATAAGAGTAATATCGATGATTGTCACTGTTTGATTGTCATTTGGTGATGAAGAAGTAGGGGGAGTGATGCAAGGAGATTGTGATGGTTCACTCGACATAAACCAAATATTGATATATTGAGGGTTAAAAATGGTAGTCAAGCATAAAATTTCCGTGGGGAAATGAACGGGGGAATTGGGGGGATTTGGGGGTAAATCCTCGTAGAAGTCATCCAAGAACCATGGGGAGTAGGGAGTGCTTCAGGTTCTGGAGAAAGGATATGAATAACCTCTGGAGATGGAGTAGGGGTAATCACTAATTCCGCTAGCCCTGGAGGGGGTGTAGCATTTTGAATAAGGGCCATTTGGTGATGCCTATATTTGATAATCAGAGGACATTGATATGTAAAATGATCAAGTGATTCACATAGGGTGAAAGGACACCTCCTACGTTCATTGACTAAAGTGGCGACATAATGGATGTCAGTGCTTTGGGTACTTGGCGACATGGAGCTAGAGGGGTTTTGTTGAAAACTCCAGTGTACTACTATGAGTGTTTGTCGAAACTAAGGTAGGGTGGGGCAATGATGAGTATAGTGGCCATACTATGAACATATCGCACATGAAAATTTGGTTTGGAGCCCTTTATTGCCTGTAGTGGATGACATTATGGTGGTATTGGGTGTGCTTGATGAAGCCATGGGCGATGTGGTCGCATGGGGGAGATGGATTAGATTGCGTAGCTCAGGGAGAGAGGGACATCGATTAGCGGGGTGTCCTTCTTTCTTGTAGAGTGCACAAGGAGGTTGGATGTGAGGAGGGAGAGGAGTGATGGGATCTTTCTTCTTTCATCTACCCCTAGCTATAGTGGTGGCATTAGTAAGAGGGCGTGAGGGTGTTGCGACATGGAGCTAAAGGGGTTTTGTTGAAAACTCCAGTGTACTACTATGAGTGTTTGTCGAAACTAAGGTAGGGTGGGGCAATGATGAGTATAGTGGCCATACTATGAACATATCGCACATGCAAATTTGGTTTGGAGCCCTTTATTGCCTGTAGTGGATGACATTATGGTGGTATTGGGTGTGCTTGATGAAGCCATGGGCGATGTGGTCGCATGGGGGAGATGGATTAGATTGCGTAGCTCAGGGAGAGAGGGACATCGATTAGCGGGGTGTCCTTCTTTCTTGTAGAGTGCACAAGGAGGTTGGATGTGAGGAGGGAGAGGAGTGATGGGATCTTTCTTCTTTCATCTACCCCTAGCTATAGTGGTGGCATTAGTAAGAGGGCGTGAGGGTGTTGCTTCTGGAGTAGGTATTGGAATATGCATCGGAACTTCTTCGGTTTGAGGAGGGAGAGATGGTTGAGGAACCATTTCTGGTGGATGTAGATACCATAATGGGATTGCTAGCACCATATTGGGAAGGGTAAGTGTTGCAACTACTTGAAAAGCTTGGATGCCTGGTGGGGGGTAGAAGAAGGGGATTTGATTAATGGCTTGGGGAATTGTTTCCCAAACTGGGATATGGCCCTGGGATGAGGTGAAATCATGAATTGATGGAGTTGACGAGTTATTAGGAGATTCTTGAGGGAGGATCTCTGCGACTAGTGGGACGTTAGATATAAGAGAAGCCTCAATGGGAGGAAGGGTATCCTCAATGTCAATTCTCTTGGATGAGATGACAAATACCTAATTGGAAGGATGAATGAGTGATGGTGCACCATGGTAAGTTCCTAACAAGGATGGGTCTTTAAAAATTTCAAGGCCCATCTCGATGCGTGGGTATGCCTCGGAGTTAGTATGGATAAAAGGGAGAATTTTATCGATGTTGGCAGAAGGGTTAGGCTCATAATGTGAAACTTGATCAATGGTAATGATATTCCTATTATGGGGGAACATCATGGTTCAAAATACGAAAGAGGAAAATGCCTTCATAGAATACATGTAGCTATGACCGAACAAGATATTCTAATTGAGTGGGGCATCGATAACTTCAATGTCAATGAGAATGGTCTTGCCCCCAAGTTCTATGGGGACATTTTGGAAGTGTCCTTCAAGAGAAGATGGTTGTCCATCATAGGCTCTTAAGGTAATGGCAGATGGTATAAGTTTGGGGGAACTAAGTTTCTTCCATACAGATTTTGACATAATGCATGTGGATGCACCCTCATCAATGATTCAACGATGAACTATAATGTTCCAGATTTTAACTAGTATTTGAAAAGCAATGAGAACAGGGAGGCAAGGTTCTCCACTATCGAGATCAAATGTGTTGAGTCAGGTATCTGCAAGGTCGACGGCCTTAAGGGCAAAAAGTAACGACTTCCATTAAGTAGGACAAGTTTGAAGGACTTCTTAGACTGACATAGTAGTAAGAGATTGTGCCAAATCGTCGACCAAACTGTAATCATGAGCCACCCTAGCCTAAGGTTTGTGGACATTCCTGCATAAAGGGATGTGAGGAATACAAAGGGGTGGGTCAGTATTAGGGTGAGGAATCATCAAAGGGGGCCCAATTACGAATGGGGGTGTGTCTGAGGTGGTGGGATCAGACTCAAGGGTTGCATTGTATTGATGACTACATGTTTGTAGAATAACTTCTTCCTCACTAGTGAGGAGGATAGTGCTATTGGCAGGATTGCCTGGATTGGGATATTGTCCTATCTGTGGTAGGGTAGGCTACATGTCTTGTTGGGTGTTCATTACTCCCTGGTGCAGGATGGGGTTTTGCATCATGAATGGGGGTGGTTTCTACACATATTGTTGTGGGGCTTGCTGGGGGCCAGGCGGTGTCGGGGGACGTGGTCTACTTACAGATTCTTTCATCCGTTTAAAGTCGGTGATTTGGGGGAAATGGTGAGTATAGTGACCAAACTGACCACAAAGGGCACAAGGGAAGTTGGTCTGAATATTGTTGTTATTTTTCCCTTGGCGTTTATTATTTCCCCCTTCAGGGTTTTGGTTCCCTGTGTTTTGGTTGCCCCCAACAAGTTGGTTTTGTTGGGGGTGAGTTCCTCCTTGCTATGGATTATTATTGTTCTAGTTTTTGCCTTTCTTTTTGGCATTATTCAACTAATGGGTCAGATTTTCCATATTCAGTTGTTCAAAATTTTGATATTGTTGAATAGGAGAGGGTTGAACAAAATTAACCCCAGCGTGTGGGTGTCCTTGTGGTGGAGCCATGAGATGTGGAGGGCCAGGAAAAGGAAAGTACAGATTATGTTGTGGTAATGATCCGTAAGGTACATAGGACTGCATAGCACTTTTTCTAGTACTTAGGGTATAAGCTAAGGTGGAAGGAGGACCAGAACCTGGTTGGATAGGTGGGTGTATTGTGGGTGTTGGTGGTGGACCACTAGTAGGTGGAGGAAGGGCAATAGGATATGGTTGTTGATAAGGGGGTGGAGGATAATAAGGGATTCCTCCATAGGCTGGTGGATATTGAGGTGTGTCATACATTGGTGGTTGTTGGGTTTGTGGATTGTGATGTGTGGTGTTACCAATCAATCCGTCTACTGAGTGAGACATCCCAGGTTTGTCTTGGCCAAATGGAACGGGTCTTGGGAGATCAGGTAGTACCGTGTACAAGTATCCTGATTGTGAATAAATGAGGTCATATTGTTGAGCCTTATTGATGGCTTCTTCTTCTTATTGAGGGAAGGTAGAAGCCAAATCTTTACTGAGGAGAGAGACAAGTGATCTGAGCAACCAATCAAGGCATTATTGTTTGGTGGTTTCTGCTTTGCACAAACTATGTCGTCGATGCCACTCGTGAATGTGATCAGCGATATGTGTGGCTAAGGTTTGTTTAAAATCATAGAGTAGTTCAATACCATTGTCATGACATATTGGTAATTGAAAGATGGTAAAAAATGCTTTGGCCAAAGACTCGAAATTCACATGGGACCTAATTTTTCATCTACATACCACTTGATTGATGGGCCAGTGAGTGTGCATTGAAATAATTGTAGTTGGATGGAATCATCCATAATGCTATTGGAAGAGCACCATAAGTGGAAAGTCATGACATGGTTGGCAGGGTCATCTCCTGCCTTTCCTTCAAACTTGGGGATGTCTGAAGGTAGTTTGGTAGGCATTACAGGCCATGTGGGGTCATGCAATATAGGATCATTTATGAGTTTTATTAGATTTGGTATGTTGAGAGAAGCCAAATATGGCATCTAGAGTGGTGGTGGAGGGTTAGTTCCAGCCATGGTGTGAGTGTTTTGTGAACCTGACCATTGAAGGGGACTAGGCAGGTTTGTACTTCCCCCTTGAGAATAAGTTTGCCTCCCACTTCCGTGTAAAGGAGAGAGAGTGGATGGTTGACCTTGGGAAGTGGGCCTAAGTAAAGTGGAACCAAGGAAGGATGATTCGAAGATAGTGGCACTCACATGGGTGTGAGAAGGTAAATCTGATGAGTGGGCAAGGCTAGGAACTCCCCCTAGAAGAGGAGGGAGATTTAGCAAGCATCTGGAATGACGGGGATTCTGTGGGTCCCCTATGATATCCAACTAGCTAAGTGGATTGTGTGCAAATGGTGATGAGAGTGAAGTAAATGAACAAGAGCATTTGCTGTAAGTTTTGAAATTTCACAATGTAATTCACAATTAGATGTAATCATAAGGGCATCATACATAAAGAAATTGATAAACATACATGTGGATATGTGGTTTTTGTCCGCGTGGAAGAACAAAGAAAACAAATGCTCGTGTCCTAAAAGATGTAATGTCCTTCCTCTCAAATAGAACTGGACCTTCCAATAGCACTCAATAGTGGGGTCTGAAGCCATAGGAAGAGGAATTAGTAAAGGATTAAGTAATCAGTTATAATGAGGGATAGAGGGTACATATCCCGAAAGAGCTGGCGATATTTCCCAATATCCACACAAAATCCGATCAAGGTGCAATTGCAGCCCACAATTGCCACCTGGGTAGATGTCCTAAAATTTGGTCACTAGGTACCTCAGTCAAAGTGTAGAATTTAGATTTTCGGCCTCAGAAATGGGTGATGGGCTGGATCCCATCCAAGAGGTGGGTGCCTCAAGGGGGGATGCCTCAAGGGGGGATGGTGTAGGAACACTTCACTTGGAGGATTTGAAAGTTCCCTATTTGTCAACCTCTACTATTTTGACGATGTGAGAACCCATATAAAGGGGAGTTATTTGGATGCCTATCCCCGGGATCCTACCTAGACTAAAAAATTCTTTTGGCACCTCCTATGGAAGAAAAATTAGTGAGTTTTTAGAAAATTTTATATGTGTTTGTGTGAGATATTGGGGGTGTGAACCAACCTCGTTGAATTTTAATGGGAGTGGATAGTTTTGTTAAGAAAAGGGTGGGGTGTTTTGGAATCCTATTGGAGGAGACTTACTTTAACCTCTACAACTTCTAGATAAAACTATGTGAGTGATTGGTAATCTTGTGTGTGAACAAGTGAAAGTGTGCCAAGTTTTTAATAATTTAGGTGTCACCTTGTTGCATGTGGACTTTGCTTGGTTCTTACAAGTGTTGATTACCTAAGTTACTATGTGTTATTAGTACAACCTTGCAGAATTTTAAATCCCTAGAAAACTAACATGTGGACATGTGGGTCCTTACCAATCCTTTAACTCCCTATTGTGATTTGATCTAAGAAATCTTTGAAACTATCCTAGATTGTGAACATGTGGGCATGTATGGGCCCGCTACAAAACCTTTAAACTTCCCTAGTGATTTAATCTAAGAAAGTAAATTTCAACACTATCCTATCTTTGTAGCATGTGGGCATGTATGGGCCTGTTACAATCTTAAGATGTGTTTTAAAAAATAAACTAAGAGGAGTCCTGAGGGGGTTGTTGTCCTCTCCTAAAGATTTTGTCTTTTTAAGGTAGATGAAATTGTCCCACAACCTCTTTCTGATTCTCAAGATCGGTTTGAAGCATGAGAGAAGAGCATACTCAAAGATTTATATCCAATTTCTGGTCCCAATGCAAGTTTTATATGAGATGTAGAATGATTCCAACTTAACTTTAGTCAAAGTGAGCCATCCATGTGGAAAAATGAAAAAAAAGAGGGAAAGTTATGATTTTAACCCCTAAGTGCCTATGTGTTTTGACTAATCCCTTAATATGGAGGTAATGTAAGTGTACTGCAAATTACAACATGCATGGAATCGATTTTAAGAAGGCTATGGGCCCTCCATAGATCACAAAAATCTTACAATGAGTATTTTTATGCACAACCGCGCAGGTATCAAACTAGACAAAGGCGCTTTGAGCACCAATGCATAAACTAAAATAGACTGATGGGAACATGTGCGCAAAAGGCACTGAGTAATACAGTGATTTTGGTGCACGTGCGTAGGATGCACGACTATGGGCTGATAAACCCATGCACAAGTGTCACACGACCATGAAGAAAATTACGAATGAAATTCCTTCAACTCATCCTTGAATTTGGCTTCCTTTAGGTCGGCTTGGGATGCTTATGATACCTGTAGGTTAAATAAATAAACAGAAGAGCTAAAATAACCCAAATGGGGTAGGAAATTGATATCTTTCCCGAGTGGAGTCACCAATCTGTTGTGTCTCTTTTGTCACTTGAGTGAGCAAACTAGAGATGCTTACAATCCTATTTGGGTTAGCTAGGCAAGACAACAGTAAAGGAAAGGGTTAGAAATATAAAGCATGCAAGATAAAAAAAAACTAAACTAATAAAAATAAAAGGAATTAAACTAGAATGCATAAGATCATTACAACAAGAAATAAACAAGACTGATGCCACCAATGGAAAGGAGTGTATTAGTGGAAATAAAATATCAAAGAGAAAGGGAGACTTTGGGTCCCCTCTTCCTCCAAGGGAGGGCTCTTGAACCCCCAAGATTGAGCTCTTATTACAACTTGAAAACTTGAAAGAAATGGTGAAAGAATGCCAAGCTAATTCACTCAAAAGGTGATGTGAATAGCTCAAATGGAAGGTGCTAGTATGCTCTTGATGAGAAAAGAGGATTCCCCAAGAGAATAGCAGCAACATAACCTTACAAATGAATTCCTTGAAAAAGTAGTGCACCCATGGCCTCTTTTTATAGCATAACTTTGAGGCATTATTCAACAAGCTTTTAGTGTGAACAAGGGGCCATTTAGGGTACGCTTAGGCCTTTGACTATCCACCTAGCCGGATACAACCAAGATTTGGATGTCAAATCGACTTGGAAGTTGAACTAGAAGTGGGTGGGAGGCAGACCAACATCATAAATGTGTCATTCTAAGGTGTGTGCAACTTTTAGCATCCATAGTCGTGCATCATGCGCATGTGTGCTTTTCCTCCATTTCTTGATGGTGCATGTGCACGCGCTTCCTGTATAGTCATAGCGCATCCTGATTTTATAAATGGTTGTATAGTTTTGGACCTTTTGGGAATGAATTTTTGGTAATTTTGGTCCATGGGTGAACTAATAGCTGTTTGGAGATGTTGTATTCTTTTAACCATGTGCGGATGAGATTTCAGTGATAACAAATGATATTGAGGAGGAAAAAATATGCTCGATATAGTTCATCTTTGATGAGTCCCTTATCACATGTTTAAAGAACATGAAGAAGGATGGGTTCGATCCCATATGGGTCCTTCAATGTATTATTTTATGAGACCAAAGAAGGTAAATTCAATAATCTTTTCACATTTAAAGAGTTTGAAAAGAACTTAAAGTAAACTCCATGGGTGTTATTTTTCCTAAATATAGTCTGCCTAGTCCGAAAAAGTATAAAACAATACAAGGGAAAAATATTCTAGAAACGGTTGACTAGAGTATTATTTTTTTGCAATTAGTCTTACAAGGATGAAAAAGGGATAATATACCACTTGAAATATGAATAATTTATGTTTAATGAACTTGAATAAATACAAAGTAATCTCTCATAAACAAGGTCGTTAGAAAGGAAAAACTCTTGCCTCCTAAAGTCTTTCACAAGTAGGCCATGAATAGATGGAACTAAGGTAAAACATATCCATAAATTCCATCAAATAGATTTTAAACTCAAATAAATAACTTGTATGGAATAAAAAAGGCAATATAAACATAGTAAAATAACTAGATCCAATGGGTTAAACAACAACTAGTGAAAATAACTAGTTTATTTTACCTCTTAGTTTTCCCTTGTTGGAAATTTTCTCCTCTTCACAGAAAATCTTGGATTTTTGATTGCAGGAGATATAGGAGATCATTTCATGATCCATATGAAGTATCTTATTCCTCTCATTATGCTCTTTCACTTCATTATGCTATTACGTCATTTTGTGCAAGTTTAGGGTGGATTTGAGCTGAACTAGGGATTTTTTGGCTCCCGCAGATGTCATTGCTCCCCCAATGTATCATGAGGAGATATGAAGTATGGTTCATGACGATGTCTATAACTATGAGGGGGAAAATATCACCTTGTAACCCCCTATAGGGGGTGATAGGCACAATTTCCAAAATTCTTCTGCAAATAGATGAACAGTAAAGCACTAGATTGGGCTCAAATTTTGATTATGGATTATTCTTGTGATGTGCGGGAATTTATTGTAAACAATGATTCAATGGAAAGAGAAAGAACAAAAGTATGAATACATGGCCTCTTTCCATGACCCAAACACCATAGAAACACTAAGGAACTGTCATTTGCTTGAGTACTTCAAGATTGAGATCATGAGGAAGCAAGTGCTACTTTTGGACCATGTGATACAGATGTGGGATACAAATGAAAAAATATTTCATGTGGTTCATCATACTATCAATATAGATATGGAGGAAATATACTTCTTAATGGGGCTCTCCAAGAGGCGAACATTGATTATTTTTTCAGGTCATTGGGGAAATGAAATGTCGACTGAGGAATACATCACACAATAATGTAGGGAAGGAACTTGAAAAAGCATTGGGAATATTCCAATAAATGATATTGCATATCTCCTATTACATATGATCCTATTCACTATTACAAATCTAGTAGGAATCACATGGCCGCATCTAGCTTCAAAAGTCTAGATAGCATACACCATTGAATGTCTTGAGCCTAGATTGTTTAACTGGTGTGGGGGTTTGTTGGTGAATTTGAAAGATAAAATCACCAAGTGAAATATAAGGACACATAAACAATTTGGATATGGGTCCATTATGGTATCATTCTTCTTAGAGTGGGTGCCTTTGATGTGCACAAAGATAGATATGCCCATGTGACCTTCGTCTGAGCCACGAATGGAGTGACGAGCCAGTCTTCTATCCCAATTAGTGGGTGGTCCCCACATTTTCTCATTTTATGTTGGATTCTTTGCATGGTGGAGAGATCAAATTCCTATGATTGAGGACTTTCCATATGCTGGGTTAGATTTCATAGGCGACATGGATCTAGTGCTTATAGAGGGAGCACGGTGGGACATGACATGTATGTATTCAAAGAATGTGACATTATAATATTGTTTTTCTGGATTATATATATATATA
>ML781537.1:1425901-1453277 GCA_009831015.1 Picea engelmannii
ATTATAGTTATACAAAGGATATATAAACATTTTTTTTTTGTTTAGAAGATTGAGGAGAAATGTGATCGACAAGTATGTCATTTTTACACTGACGCATGGAGACACATGAGGTGGAGGAAGTCGAGCTCGAAGGATTTATGATGTGGAGAGGAACCTGAGGGGACTCACCATGGGTTTCTCTACGATTTGGATGTGATATATTCCTTACCATATTCATAGGTACACAGTCAATGTGCTTGAGGGAATTAGTCATTTCTTACAATGTTTGGCCTGAGCAGTCGTATGTGACCATGATCACAATGTGCCATAAGATGAGGAATAAAGTCTCATGTTCTCATGTTGTCCTATCTTTGTGATATGTATATGATTTATGGGAAATGTAGCCTAGTTTTCCCTGATGTGATTTTTTGGACCTATGATGTGGGCACAAATCTTTATCTCTCTCTCTCTCTCTCTCTCTCTCTATATATATATATATATGGATTTTTTTGTCTACTTATTCCTAAGCATTTAATCGAATACTGGTTTTCATTTTCGAGTATGTTCTGTGATTATGTAATATTTATGTATGTGATAGATTCCATTCTAACATAAAATTATCAAATGAATCAGTCATATTTTTAAAATTTCTTGGTATATGTCGATATTGAATTTAATAGAATGATATTTCAAGGAGGAGAACCCTTAGGTAGAGATGAATCAATATAGGATCGCAAATAGTATAAATGTGGTTCAATTGAGACACCACAAGTTGATATTTGAGACTAACGATCATTTGAGATATGTCAAAAGAATAATCCTCGGTCAAAATTCCATTTACAACATGATATTGCATGACTTTATTTGTCATAGGGCCAAGGAAAACTCCTCCCAAACTCACTAACTCGTCAGTGGGGGAATATACTACCCAAGTTGTAGAAGCAAGATTTTGGGTACATCGACTAGCACTTTCCACAAATACAAAGTATATGGAAAGGGATGCTGATAGTTGTGTGTTCAATCCCAAAGAGAGATAACAAGATATAGGTGAAATAAAACCTCACATGCAAAAGGAAAATCACACTATAAAAAAATACACCAAATCCATGGTATATTAATGTACAAATCACAGATGCAGGATCACCCTAAGCATCATACTTTTTTAGGTAGATCCCATTACAAGGATATTTTAATGGGGTTCCATCATAATTGACCAAATCATAAGCACCTTTCTCTAGAAATCATTTTACAATGTAATTCCCATGTCACATGAGTTCTAACTTAGCTACCCCCAGCTTATCATGGTGTTTTTCATAGACTAGAACTAGGTCACCTTCCTTAAAGTAACAAGGTCAGATGGATTTGTTGTATTGAATATTGATGTGATGTTTATGTGTCACATTGGCGAGAGAAACATCATGGTGAGTCTCATCAAGTTTTGGCAAGTACGAGAATCTTTCTTCCTTAGTAGAGTTGTTTGGAAATATTTCAATGGCTAGTTTAAGAGATGGGATTTTCCATTCAATAGGTAGGGCTTACTCTAGTCCATAAACCAATTGGAATGGAATAAACCTAGTGGTAGTTTTTATATATGTATTATAATCCCAAAGTGTTGATAAATGTTTCAAGTTCCAATTTTATTTTTGTGCCCCCACCATCCATTGGATCATGGTTTTCAAGACATTATTAATGGCCTCTACTTGTCCATTTTCTTGGAGGTAATATGGGGATGAGGTCTCACGGAAAAAACCCAGTTTGGTGCTTAACTCAGCCATCATATGGTTTCAAAAATTTAATCCATGATCAATAACGATGGCTTGGAGGACTTCGAATCTGGTGATAATGTGGTTGAATATGAATAAGGAAGCAATTCTTCCATCATCTGTGAATGTAGGAATAGCCTCAACCAATTTGGTGAAATAGTCAAGAGAGACTATAATATAATCATTCCCACCATCCAAGGTAGGATTATATTGCATAAATTCGAAGTCCCATTTTGTGAAAGGGATGATGAAAACTACTTGATGAAGTGGAGCAAGAGGAGAACACATTTTAGGATGAAAAACTTGACAAGGAGGAAATTTTTTAACAACTTGTATATAGTCTTTGAAAATAGAATATCAAAAATACCCGGCATGCAATATTATTTGGGTTTTAGCCATCCCAGAAAGAGGACCTCCATATGCTACAGATTGATAGTCACTAAGAACACATTCAACTTCCTCATGAGTTAAACATGATTGTAATATAGATTCAATACCTTGGCAATATAAAGTATCTCCAACAATGAGGTAGTGTTTCACATGATGGAAAATGTGATAGTCGTATTCGTGAGATAGCTCAGGTCGAAAGCGTTGGGTTTGGAGATGCATAGTCATGTCTCCATACCACGAGTTAGAAATTATAATGAGGAACAATGACTCATTAGGAACAGAGTTGAGGGGATCAGTTTCTTCATTATTACGAGGAAGGTCACACATCATCACAACTAAAACCAATGATTTATTTGATTTTGATTTGGAAAATTCTAAATTGAATTCTTGGAGAATAACGATACATCATGAGTATATACCCCCTATTACTTTATGGGCCAATATGTGGTACATATGGTTTGAATCTATAATTATGGAGGTTTTACGAAGAAAAATGTAATGTTGAAACATTTGGACAACAATGGTGGCCGCCAAATCAAACTTATCAATGTGCGAATAGAATATTTCAAGGCCCACAAGGATTTTACTTAGGTAATAAATCACATGTTGTTATCCATCATCATCCTCTTGAACCAACAACATTCCAACGATGGAAATTGATGCGGCAAGTTAAAGGCTATAATCTCACATGTAATTGGGAGGATAAAGTAATGGAGTATGAGTCAATGTGTGTTTGACATCATCAAATGATTGTTGGGGTTGGTCATAACAAATGAAAGGGACATCCTTTTTCAGCAATTTAACACATAAATCCTATTGTAACCTCTACATAATTATGGATGAAGGAGCGGAAGAAGTTTTCCTTCCCTTGCAAAATTTGAAGTTGGTGGAGGGTTGTTGGAGGAGGTAATGATAAGATAGCCTCAAAATTTAAGGGACCAACCTGAATCCAATATTTGGAGACAATGAAGCCTAGGAGTCTTCTAGTTTCAACATAAAATATGCACTTGTGCAGATTGAAGAAAATATTATAGCGACGACATCAAAGAAAAATGGCTCTAAGATGTCCAGTTGAAAGTGTCCCAAACATTTTTAAGGTGAAACGGTATCTTGTGATAAGAAAGTGTCCCCCAGGGGAAAATTACGTTTGTCTTGTGATGGTCAAATGAGACTATATCGATATGATTTTAGTAAAAAAACCATCCATAAACGAATAGACAACACTTCCAACATTGTTTTCGATGATTTGGTCGATAAAGGGAGTAGGATAATTGTATTTGGGACAATATTTGTTAAGGTCCTTGTAATCTACACAAAATATGACAGTCCCATGTTTTTTCATAACTAGAACGATGTTGGAAACCCATTATGTTAATGTTAAATGGTAAATAATCCTAGCTTTCAAGAGTTTTTTGACTTCCTCCTTAATGGATGTAGTATTTCAGGGGTGCATCGGGTGGAGTTTCTACTAAATATGTTTGAATCCTAGGTAGGTTTTGATCTCGTGAAAAACAATGGAGGGATCAATACCTGTAATTTCTTCATATATCCGAGTGAAAACATCACGAAATTCTTTAAACAAGGTTGTATAGGATTTAATCTCTTTAGCTGGGAAATGATGGCAAAGTTTAATATGTTCCATGATACTAGGTTTCACCAATATGTCAATAGAAATGGTAGGTGTGATGTTCCCCAAATTCCCTTTATATACAATGTTGTGACTAATAATGGGGGATTGATGGTTTTTGATAATATATAGTGGACTAATAGGTTTAATTTTTTTCTCTACCATATCCATATGTGGAAGGAAAGATGACCAATGATGATAATATTTCTAGGGTGACTCCTCTAGGCTCAAAATATCCATGATGGAATCATCTGATGGGAAAGTCCGTACGATATAATAAAAATAAGGAAGAGATGAGTTTATCTAGGATGGTAGAGTATGGATATGATTCCATGATATGTTGTTCATCAAAATCCTGGATGTAGGAGGAAAATTGAATCGCATGGTATGCAGGCTCTATTGGACTAAGTGGCATTGTGTCATCGAGTGATTCAAGTTCATATGGGCTAGGTATTATCCAATGATCAAATGATTCATGGGATTGTTCCATTGTACCTGAAATCATTTTTTTTGTGGCAACTTGATGTGGGGGGTCAAGGAAAGGTAAAGGGAAAATTCCCATGAGAAAGGAAGCCTTGAGGATATCGACTCCCACACTCTCATACTCAAGATTGGAATGTCCTAGAAAATGGATATTATTATCAGTTTTGTTATGAACGTTGGGTTTTAGTAATCAAGTTGGTAGATGGTCACAATTTTTCCTTGGTGAGGGAATTGCAAGAGGAAAAAGACCAAAAATGAAATAATGGTCATCATATAAAACCATCTATGACCAAGCAACAAATCGTAGTCTAGGGATGCATCGACCACTTCTATCTCAATAAAAATGGTTTTTTCCCCTAAATCCATAGCTAAAGAGTGTAAGATAACATAAGGTTTGAATTGAAATCCATTAAATGCTTCGAGGGTAGTGGGAGACCAATTGAGTTTAGGAGAGACAATGGTCGTCAAACAAGATAAGTATATGACACAAGTTGAGGCTCCTTCATATAAAATAGTTTGATGAATATTCTTCCCATGAATGATGGTGTGAATTTGGAACACAAGGTGATGGGAGAGCCTTGGTTTTAAATATTATAGGTTAAACATAATAATATTAGATGTCATGGGGTCCACAACTCCAATAATTCACAACAGGGTTCTACATTGGCTAGGAAAATTATGTAGAACATCGAGTGTTGATATAGAGCAAGGTTCCTATGCCAAATCTTCAACAATGTTGTTGTTTTGGGAAGCACGGGCACTTGTATTAAAAGACAAATTTTAAATTGTGCTCTTAGGCGAGCGCAACAATGAGTTAGAAATAGGATTATCTATTTGAAGAGGGCCAAAAGGTGGAGGTGTAGTGGAGGTGGATGGATTTTCAGTAGAACCTCCATTGGTAGTGTTTTCTGGAAGGGTGTTGTATTTATTGGATCTAGTTGTTATATTAACCATCTCATCACACATAAAGACATTAGTTCTTGTGGAAGATTCCCCATTTGGAGGATGACTCATGTTTCCCCCTTGCGAAGGGGTAGGATTGTGGGTAACCATTTGTTTCCATTGAGGCAGGAAATGGCTGGTTAGAATTGCAGGTTCGGAGGTTTTTGTTGGCCCTTGACCAAGTTTTGAGGATCCTTGGTTAGGTTTGACCTAATTTTGGGAATTCGAAAAGATGTCGAAGGAGGAGCGCAAGCTAAAGAAGAGATCGTTATATCTTGACCCCTTTTTAGGGCCTTTTTGGTTTTGGGACTATGTAACGAGTATGGGGATGTCAGCCCATGGGTCTACCCATATTTAGGCCTCTTTTGTAATGTATAAATAGAAAGCTAGGCAATGTAAGTAAGTGTGTGTGTGTGTGTATGTATGCTAAGTGCAAAGGCACAAGTGTGTGATACCAAGTGCTAAGTGCAAGTGATAGTGTACATTCTTTGTGCATGT
Source organism: Picea engelmannii (assembly GCA_009831015.1). Classification (NCBI taxonomy): domain Eukaryota; kingdom Viridiplantae; phylum Streptophyta; class Pinopsida; order Pinales; family Pinaceae; genus Picea; species Picea engelmannii. The sequence goes on from ML781537.1 coordinate 1,431,584, forward strand.
TGTGTGAGACTTGCAAGGCTAAGTGCAAGTGACTGTAAGAGATTGAGTGGAAGCTTTGTGCTATAACCAAGCTTGGGGAAGGAGGATCTGGTGAGGTGTGTGTAGATCTCATGTCATATGCAGATTAGGATCTTGTGCATCTGTGCATGTAGCTGGTTGACTAAAGATAATAAAAGAGAAGAAGAGTTGGTGGATGTAGCCCCAGGTTGGGGGTTAACCACATATATCCTGCATTGTTATGCTTTGTGAAATGTATTATTGTGTTTATGTGTTTACTTTCTTAAGTTCTTTGATATAGATGAATGATAGATAGATATGCTAATGCTTTGTGCTTAATAATATGGATGAATGCTAGATCTAACCTATGTGAATGTTCTTAGTGCTTGAATATGATAGATCTGGGTGAAAATTGTAGTCCTCTGTAATTAGGGTTTTATCTACGAAGTAGATACTGATTAAATACTGATGAGATGTAACTGTTAAGTGATTTGTTAAGGTGTCGTAATCATAGATCGATGTCCCAGCTAAGGTTGTAGACATCTGGGTCCTGCAACCACCCATGCCTCTACCTTGGGTGATACTTCATCTTCTTCAGAGGTGTTTCCAAAAGGGATGGTAGTTAGGGTTTTGTTGGTGTGATGTTGTAGCGTTGAACCTTGGGTCTGCCCCTATGCCAACAAATGGTTCTATTGTCAGGACATGAAACTGTGATTGCTGGGAACAGAAGAAAATAAATCTATGTACGTAGATCTGTTGCTTTAGTGCACAATAGTCTACTTAACTTGTGAAGCTCGGTGCTAAGAAGAAAAGTCAGATCTAAAGAAAAAAGGTAAGATCTGAAGGCTTTGTGCTTTGTTAAAGGTAAGAATACTGAAAAGTTTTGATTAAAACAAGGAAATATAAGTGGAATTTTTTGTTTCAAAAGTATGGATATAGGTATGTTTGATAAATTTTGTCCTATCTTGAAAAGTAGGGAACAACTAGATGAAAGAAGGTTTGATATGAGTAGATTTGACAAAATTAATGAAAGATATGTTATTCCTATGCATAGAAAGAATGTTTGGACTAACAAATGGATGAAGGAAACTAGAGAGAATTTTTTGCAGGTTAGCTACTATGATCCTAGTGTGAAGTACAGGAAAGGTTGGGGATCATTTCAAAGAAAAAGAAGATTAACTCTTTGTTATAATTGCATAAGACTAGGACATATTGCTAAGGAATTCCCTGGTAGAAGACATAGTTGTCTTTGTTGTCAAGCTATGGATCATGAAGTTTTGGATTTCCCTAGAATGATTGATAATGTTGAAAGAATGAATACGAGACAAGAAAACCATGAGGATGATCAAGAAACTAAGAACACGACGAAAACCCAGAAAGAATCAGAGATTGTATTACAACAAATGAAAGAAACCCTGAATGATCACTGAAATATCAACTTATCAGAGATCTTCAAAAAAAAAAAGTGCATAGAAACAAAAATAGGAGACTTCGACATAGACTGTGTTCTAGATGAGGAAACACGGGTGAATATTATGACAGAAAGAACCTGGGAAATTTTAGGAAAGCCTGCTATGATTCCTTCATTAGGAGGAATATGATTTTTTAGAGGAAAGATGATAACCCTATGTGGATGACTCACCTAGATAGTTATAAGTTCTCATGGAACTACGATAGAGGAAGAATTTTAGGTTGTTAAAATTATTGAGAACAACACCCCATTTTCTATGTTATAAGGAAAATGTTGGATTGAGAGAAATCATACCATAATAAAAGAAGAGGAAGTCTTAGAACAAAAGAAGCAAGAATTAAAATATCTCATGACTAGGAGGATAGCACACTTGATTGAAGAACAAGAGAACATGTCAAAGCTATTTAAAACTAGAAACTTGCATGTCAAAGTTGAACGAACACAAGAAGATTCACAGAAGAATGGAGCACCTATCCCAGACAGAGAAGAAGTATTTCCCTTGAAACCTACGAAAAAATCTCAACATCATGAAGTTAATATACCAAAAAGGGATAAGAATCATAATGGAAAGAGGAATACCAGGATGAAGATCACCAATAAGAAGGCTAGAAAACTCAGTAAGAAGAGAGAAAAGATAGAAAAGTTACAGAATGTCCCAGAGGGAACTTCATAGAGGGAAGGTTTGCAAAACTGGAACTTTGTCGAGATATCAAAACAGAACAACATGGAACTTCACCATGGAAAAGAGATATATCCATTGAAATCATTATAACCATTAGCCTGATGCCCCAAATGGATAGAAAAATAGTTATGAGAAGAAACCTTGCCATCGAACCGTTGGAACCGTGCCATAACGAACAAAACTGCATTGATGAAGGATTCTTGTCCATTGGAGAAGATTCGTTACATCATTGTCTACTTATTTGGGTGACTGTTGCACCGAGAACACTTTTGTGAATTGTATCTGAGCCAACAAGAGAAATAATTTCTACTGCGTTGTGTTTATTGAGATCGACACCTATTCCATTGCTTTGAGCATTTATTCATCCACCTAAGTTATCCAATCTGAGCGTGTATGTCGGATGATCTCAATGCCACAGAGAAAGTCATTGAATAATTTCTAATCAAACTTATGGTAGAGAGAGGGATGTCCATAGTAGTTCAAGCTTCATCGACGTGAGGAGTGCAAGCCTCCCCATCAACTTCTCGCGGATCCAGACCATCATGCATTGTAGATAAGAAAAGAATCAAGCACAGAGATGAATTAGAGAATGCGAAGTTAATCCCTTCTATTCTGCCCGATTACATCCCACCTCTGGCCGATGTGGTGAATTGTGACAATGTCATGAGGGACTTTGACTACATAGTCATCACAACGTACCTCCCGAAGGGGATACGCGTAGTCAGATCGTAGTTGGAGAGGATTCCAACCTTGAAGATTAGAGACTATAATCTAGGGGACCACAAGACATACAACATGCTCGCACCTCATAAGTACTTGAATAAGATGAAGGAAAAGAGATCAAATATCATTCCCCATACATGGAGCATGAACATCACGCAGTCCACTATCCTTAATGTCATGAAAATTCCACACTTTGGAAGGCACCAAGAGGTTAACCTGTGCATTAAAATACTGTTGTCATTCTTCCACGGTGGTTATTTATGGTTAGACAGGCATATTACCATCGATCCGGCATTGATCCATAGGATCATTGGATTGAGCATGCAGGGACTCGACCCGCATGACTTCTACCTAGGGAAGGCTACAGATCGTGCCCTTGCACAAAATATCAAAGACATATATGGTGATGTAGAGAAGGGGACGCGACGCTACACGGTAGCCTCCATTCTGAATGGTGCAATGTGCCTCACTTTCTAGTTGATTACTGGTAAGCTAGTCCAAAAGAACAGACCCACACAGGTCACAGGGTTTGTGGTTAATGATGCAGTAACGTGCATGGAGCGATTACAGATGAACTAGGTGAAGTAATTAGTCAACCAGCTAGAATTCGATTTCCACGAAGCTCAGGATCAGGGCTACGAGTTCCACTTTAGCTAGATATTGATCCTCATTGCGTTTACATCTTTGCAGATGCCGAAAGGTGCGGCCTTCCCAGACATTGAGCCATTGAAACCACTTGCTGCAAAGTTCACCACACTCTAGTACTCGAGCGACATGGGAAAATAGCGGCAGTTGAATGTAGTATTCCATACCTACTACTTGCAGTAGAAAATGGATATCGAATTATTCCCTCGAATGATGCCAAACACTCTGGACACATTCATACCCCTTATGAAGTTTCACGTAGATAGGCATTTCATATATATCACCTCACGTGCAGATGAGAATATATAATAGCTTCAGTCATACTATAATATCATCGAGGAGGAACTAGAAGAAATCACTAAGCAATGGCTCACAAAGTTCCTTATACCAGTCGCTAAGGCAGAATTGTCCGACCCAAACCTCATTGGAAGCCTGATAGTTACCCGTGAGGAGTATAATGCACCCAACAATAGCTGAAGGAAGAAGAACACAAATGTATAGGAACTGAGCAGTGTCATAGAAGAGACTGCCTCAGATTGACCTGGTGGAGGAGGAGGTGGTGATGTGGACAAAGAGGAGAAAGAAGAAAAAGTAGGGGAATAAGATAAGCAGGAGCAACGTGAAGAAACCCTTCCATGGAACCCCCTTGATGATGCAGATCCATCGAGGAAAAGGAAGGTTTCCCCCACAAAACCTACATTGCGGAAGAAATCCAAAAATATCAAGCCGAAGATTTAGAATGTACTCACGTTCAATGACTTCAATTTCATCATCCCAACCATATCAGATGCTTCACAAGACATTTTACAGAAAAAAAAAATCAAGCAAGAAGCCTTGTATGAAAGAATCGTGTCAAAGCTGAGAGGGGTACATCAGGCCCTTCACTCTAGCCATGCAGTATCCACTGTGCCCCCACCATCAGAAGAACCATAGTTGGGATATGCAACTGCCCAACTCCGCAAACTAGCTGATGCGATTGAAGCCCGCCTTCGTCGAGCGTAAGAAGAGAACGAATAGGCCATAGTGGCCTTGAAGAAAAAACAAGAAGAAATGGTAGAGAAACGTAGGGTTGCACAAAAGGAGAAAAAGGACCTTCAAGCCAAGTTTGAAGAATACAAAGCATAGGCCAAGCAAGAAAAACAACAGTTGCTCACAGAACAATGGGGAGTCAAAGAAGCAGTCAACAAAGAACTTCTCTCTGTGATAGGCTTAGAGACAAAGGAAGAAGACCAAGTGGAGCATCAAGTAGCACAAATCACAGAACATATCTAGTATCTACAACAAAGAATATAATACTTAGAGCTCTGAATAGTGCCCAACATGTTGAAATTACTAAGACAACTAAATGGGGGNAAGTCTATTAATTTTTTTTTAATCTTTCTTCAAATGATCATCAACATTATACAACATATGGAAAGTGAATAAACAACATCAATCACACATAAGGTATACACGGAGACAGATTTTCATGAGGAAACCCATAAAGGGAGAAAACCTCTTCTTCTTTGAAATGATAGGCAGTCTTTTAAGTTCTGTACATCATCTATAATTGAGCACCAACTCAATGTGAGGCTACTACCTCTATTTTACAAGCTACAACTTTTTTAAGAGCACTGACTCTCTTGTTTCTCTGGAACCCACTAGAAGGAAGCACCAACTCCCCTAATGTTCCAGCACCAACTGGATGGAAGCACCAACTTCCAGTTACACAGGCTCCAACTTGTATAGCAGAGAACACTTGTTCTCCCTTGCACCACCCTACCACCCTGGTTTCTATGGCTGCAACCAGATGGAAGCTACAACTCCCTATGTTCAAGCTCCCACTTGAACCTTTGAGGACAACAGTCATCCCTAGCACCTCCCAACCACCCTGCAATATAAATGAATAATTAAACAACCAACTACACAGATAAATCGATTCTTACCACTTCTTCTCTGTTCTATAAATCTGGTCTTCTTCTAATTGTTCTGTCATTCTGCTCTACTTCAACTTGTTCTGTCATTCTCCTCTGCTTCAACTTGTTCTTTCATTCTACTCTGCTTCAAGTCTTTTCATCATCTGTTACTCTTCTATGAGTTTTATCTCACTCTGCGCATATTCCCAGTCTCACTCTATGTATTATGTGATATTTCCTTTCTTATATTTTAATCCATTTTTTGTCTAGAACAACAACACTGCATAGTCTGTATCTTTCTCTATTTATGCACAACACCCACGACAGTTCCCCTTCACATCTCCTTAGTCAAAATAAAAACAATCGTCCGAGCAACTGAAACTCCAACTGATCAACAATCATGAGTCTGTTTCACTAACAGATTCATAACTGATAAATTAACTATGAGAGAGCACAGTAACTCTCCAACAATATTCAAGTTTATCTACACCGTTGGATGAACTTTATTAATCTTGCCTCTAAATCAGGTTTTAGCATTTCGACATTCCTGTGGCCAAGTGTCTTGACACTTCATATCGCAATATCCGAAACTCCGATATAGAGCTTTTCTATGCTAGGTCCTTCCTCTATATGACCAAGGCCATGACCAAGCGCTTATGCAAAAAGTGCTTTTTTCGAATTCGCATTTCGTGAGTCTGGAGATGAGGCATCTTGACTCTGCAAGTCACAATCCCTGAAACCCCAAGTTGGAGCTGAGATCAATGGTTGAAATCTACATAGATCCGACGGTCCAGATCTTATCGCGATCTCGCATCTCGTGAGTTTCCACAGAATGCTCTTTGATTCCAAGTCAGCGACTTGTCCTATGATTCGACGGTCTAGATCTGATCTTAATTCAATGGCTCAGATCATATCGTGATTTCGCATATTGCGATTTAGGGGTTTATGTTTCTTTCCTCTCCAAGTCATGATAGGCGAAGCTCCGAGATGGAGCTCAGATCAATGGTCCAGAAAAAACTTCGATATGATGGCTATGATTAAATCGTGATTTTGCATATCATGATTTCGGTGGTTATCTTCCTTGCCTTCCAAGTCGGGATAGGTGAAGCTCCGAAATGGAGCTCAGATCAACGGTCCAGAACACACCTTGATTTGACAGTTGGGAATAAATCGTGATTTTTCATCTCGCAATTTTGGTGGTAGAGGTTCTTGTTACTCCAAGTCGCGATAGGCGAAGCTCCAATATGGAGATCAGATCAACGATCCATAACAATACCTCGATCTGATGATTGCGATTAAATCACGATTTTGCATATCATGATTTCAATGGTCATATTTCTTGCCTCTCCAAGTTGCGAGTCGCAAAACTCTGAAATGGAGTCGACGATAAAGATCAATAGTCCCGATCAACACTTGATCTGACGGTCATCGGGAACCTGCATCCAAAAAAAGAATTTGCGATCATCCTCCTTGAATTTGAAGATGCACACTCGCTCATGGGTTTCCTGGACCTTTTCAAATATAGCTTCATCTGGAAATACAATTTGATCAACTTTTGCCACATTATTTGTTCGATTAAGACATTGAAAGTGCAACAAACCCTCATCTCCCCTAGTTACATGAACAAGTCCTTTCCGAGTATCTGGCACGACTCGTGTCCCCTCCAGAGACATCATTCCAGCCCGAAACTTCAGCATGATCTCCTGACAATTGAATTGGAGGCCATTGAACATTGGGTCGAGCCCTTCACCCAACAACCATGAGCATCGGACACGACAGTAATAGCTTTGAAATCTTTCGTTAGTTGAAGGGATGATGCATTACAACGTATATAATCCATTATGACCAAACCCTAGAAACCCTTCTTGCAACGTCTTCTCATAATGCCCATATATTTCATACTTTCTGTACTCATGTCATCTTCACTGTTGTACTTGCCATCAATGACAAGTATACAAGCATGCACTGTCTATTAAATATTTTCCAACAAAACACTCTGTCGGATGTACGAGATCAAAGAGAAGCAACTTCTCAAAGCACAGTTGAAAGAATCAATGGCCTCACTATGGAATGTAAACAACTAAGTGATCATAGTGCCCAGACTTATGAGTGACTCATTGAGGATTTTGAATTAAAGACACTGGAGTCATAGCTTCAGGAGGCAAAACAGCAAGGAGAAAAAGTACAGGTGCAGTTGAAGCCCCTATCAACAGTCGAAAGGATGAAGCGATCCTAAGAAAAATACAATTCCCAACAGCAGGTCCACAACATTCAGAGTAGAGTAATGGAAGTGAATAAGAGACTCCAATCAATTCAGTACAAGGCTTGCCAACTATTCACAGAGATTGAAAGCTGAGGAAAAAAACTGGAGTAAGTTGTCACTGCATCTGAACAACGATTAGAGGGACCTGTCAACAAATCATTAATCCAAGAGTTCGACGAACAAGAGTCTTTGGCACAAAAATAGGTCGAAGTAGCTCGAGCCAAGCTCAAGGCTTTCAAATCAGAGCTACCCAGACCATAGTGACTCAGGACGAGTCATATGTGAGTGTTGGGGGCCTGTTGGCCTTTGACCAAGTTTTGAGGATCCTTGGTCAGGTTTGACCTATTTTTGGGACTTCGACAGGTTTTCAAAGGCGAAGCACAAGTCGAAGTAGAGATCATGGTATCTTGGCCCTTTTTTAGGGCCTTTTGGATTTTGGGCTTATGTAACAGGTATGAGGATGTCGGCCCATGGGTTTACCCATGTTTCAACCTCTTTTGTAATGTATAAATAGAAAGCTAGGTGATGTAAGTAAGTGTGTGTGTGTGTGTGTGTGTATTTATTCTAAGTGAAAAGGAACAAGTGTGTTATACCAAGTTCTAAGTGCAAGTGATAATGTACATGCTTTGTGCATGTTGTGTGAGACTTGAAAGGCTAAGTGAAAGTGACTGTAAGAGATTGAGTAGAAGCTTTGTACTGTAACCTAGCTTGGGGAAGGAGGATCTGGTGAGGTGCATGCAGATATCTTGTCCTATGGGGAGTAGGATCTTGTGGCTTTGTGCATGTATCTAATTGACTGAAGTTAATAAAAGAGAAGAAGAGTTGGTGGACGTAGCCCTAGGCTGGGGGTGAACCACGTATATCCTGCATTGCTATGGTTTGTGTAATGTATTGATGTGTTTATGTGGTTACATTCTTAAGTGTTTTGATATAGATGAATGATAGATAAATATGTTAATGATTTGTGCTTAATAATATGGATGAATGCTAGATCTAACCTATGTGAATGTTCTTAGTGCTTGAATATGCTAGTTCTGGGTGAAAACTATGGTGCTCTGTAATTAGGGTTTTATTTGCAAAGTAGATACTGGTTAAATATTGATGAGATGTAAATGATAACTACTTTGTTAAGGTGTTGTAATCACATATCGGTGTCCCAGCTAAGGTTGTAGACATCTGATTCCTACAACCACCCTTGCCTCTACCTCAGGTGAGACTTCATCTACTTCTCAGGTGTTGCCGAAAGGGTTGGTAGTTAGGGCTTCGTTGGTGCATTGTTGTAGCATTGAACCCTGGGTCTGCCCCTGTGCCAACAGTTTCATTCAAAAAATTTGTGACTTCATCACAATGGGGACAATCCTTTGTGTAATGGTCATGTCCACATATAAGGCAACAAAACTTCTCCTTTATTTTCATCTTATTTTCAGTAGTTGTTTGGGGTTTTGTACTCCTCTACTGGTTAGAATATTTTTCATAGTTAAATTTATTTTTCTTCTTTCCTCTAGGTTGTTGAGATGAAGCATATTGAACTCTAGTCACCTCAGAGGATTGTGAAGTAGAGGGAAATTTGGTGTTTGTAAAATTCTGTGATGAGGCTAGGATGAAGGTTGGGTGACCTTGTTTCCTAGTCGACTGGGTTGCAAACTGGGATTTTACAGAACCTATCATGCCATCAGCATGGGATTTCAAGGTTGGTCTTGAAGGATTATTCAATGGATGGGGAGAATTAGGAATTATATCATAAAGTGTGCCATACTGGGAATACAACTGGTCCAAATATTGAGAATGTTTGATTACCTATTGTTCGACGAAATCAACTCCCATGGAGACATCTCTAGCAATGGGTGGTAAGAGTGACTTAGTGAACCATCTTCCAAGAGTTGTTATGTATCCGCAACAACCTCCCTTTACTTTTTATTTACAAGAAAAAGGAAATCCCCCCCTACTAAAATTTCAAACCTATTGCCTAATACTATACTATTTGAGCCTAACTTTAATTCCTTTTCTACCATGAGGGAGTTGGGTTTTGGTCTTGATTGATGATTTTTTTTATGGAGGCTTACTATATATTTTGATATTATGATTTCAAATGTCTTCATGATTCTTATTTTACCTATGATGTTTCATCGACATTTATGTGATGGAATTGAGACATTATATTCATACCTTTTAGAGATTCCAAATTTCTTGATGATCTTATGTGGTGGTAGGGTTTGATTATCTAGTGCATATATTGAATTAGTTTGATGTTGGTTATTAATTATTTTTCTGAATTACTTGTTCAAAGTCTTCATACAGTTGCTAGCATGTGGTGCCTAACATATTCATGTTTATACTCTTATATATTGGACAACTCTTAACTTGAATCATAAGGTCACTAATCCTTTCTATGTGTTGGACATTAGATGCATGAAGCTATCACGATAGTTATTTAATCCATATCATAGATGATTTCCTTCGATCAAAATCTCCTCTACATTTTCTTCATTTTCAATACTTTTTCAGAAGTTTGATTAAAGGAAAGGAAATGTAATATTTATCATGTATTGTTGAGTGTCCTTTTAATTAAAAAACTTCTCTCATCTCTTTCTATGGTTGCATGAAAATCTTAGAAAGATCTCCTCTTTTCACGATTGCTACGACCTTGAGATACATGTGGGGAATCCCTTGATATCCTTCTCTTTTTTCCTTTCCTTTATTTGAAAACCTAGACCTAATTCCTATTGAGTTTTCTCATTCTTTTTTCTCTTTATTTTCTTCTATTATTTTCCCTAAAAAAACCTCATGTTTGGATTCTGCTCGATGAGATATTTCTAACGATTGTAACCATACTTAAATTTGTGTTATAGGTCAAACTTTATGGCCTCCTGAAGTTTCCTAAGCATTAAATCATCTCTTCCACCTCATGGTCACATGGAATTCATGTGGATCCCTCTCATGTGTACCATCCAATGTGCCACCCAAGTGGAACTTATGTGGAAACCACCATGTGTCCTATTCATTGTGGGGATTTCTCCATTTAGGTTCTTTGGTCCTCTTATGCATTCATCGACAAAGACCTTTTTGTTGTCAAAGTCCCTCTTCTCTATCACTTGGATGGCACTGAACCTTTATCGACAATGACACCCTCATGATATTTTTGTCATCGTGGCTTCACCACTCCTATCCTTCACACTCTACTTTAATTGTTTATGATGATGCTCTCATATACCATATCCAATGACCCTCAGGAGTTGGTGATTAACGACCTCAATCTTATCTGTTCTACAAAATTGGTTGATAGTTAACATTCTCTTTCTTCCCCAGATGGAACCTCTGACCTATGGCACTTCAACCACATGCCATTTGGCATGGCATCTGTTACCAAGACTGTTATAACCCTAAATTGCACTATCCCTGCTTACCTGGCATCAGGCCTACTCATTGCCTTTCCTTGCCTAAGCCATGCTGAACAAACTCTTCAAAAACCTCCTAAATCAAGTAACCCACGCCCTAACCTAGCACTGGGCGCGTTGGGACGCTGGCAAGCCTTCTGCAGCACACGTGTGAATGCTGGCTGGCCCACTACAACCCGCGTTTACCTAACAAAGCAAAAAATCAGGAAAGTTTCCGCCGGGACGAAGAGCTTTTTGTCAGTTAACTGGAACTCCTAGCCATGCATGGCCGAGAGTTCACCTAAAACCCTAGCTCCTTCCAGCCTATAAAAGGAGGGGTAGGGGTACTATTCAAAGGAGGGAAAAATCATAGCAAAGAAACTCTGCCAAATTGCCAAGTCCATTTTGTCCCAACCCTTTAGCCTTGCCTCAAGCTTTAGGAGGAATTCAAGCACAAGCAGTTGGAGGACAAAAGAAGAGGAGGAGCCCAGGATCAGGATCGAGGAACGGTGGCCGGTCTCTAAAATCATTGTAAGTTGATTCATATTGAGATTAATGAAAAAGATACTTTTCCCATACCGAATACATGAGTCTTATCTATGTTATTTGATTTGTGTTTTATCTCTAACCCTCTAGTAGGTCAGTAGCATGAATGCGTAGTTTTGTCTTGATTGCAAAATCGCTTTGTGGAAGGAGCAGGAGCAACAAGGAGATAAAAGATGAATGGAGGATCTACTTCAACTGTTGATAAAAAGGTTAGTTGATTCTTCCCATGTTTTCCTAAGAAAAGGGGTTATAGGTTTGGGTAGGAGGTTAAAAGTTATTCTTGAAGGGTCATGATCTGCGTACAAGTTTAAAGCCCTAGCTTGTTAGTCCGTAGGGTAGAATACCCCACAACAGAATTGGCGACTCCACTGGGGATAGTCTTACTCTTAGGGTTTCTGGATTTGGTTAAAAATATTTTTGGTAGTTCAAAGAAGTTCAGTTTCTATTTCTTTGTTTCCTTTTTGTTTTCTGTTAGGTCAATGCTAGCAGGGAACCTGGTTATCAATACCAGTTTTCCTTGACGGATGCTTGACATTCATTCTCGGGACACACAAAGGTACATGCGGCCTACAGAAGGCCTGCATGCATGTACCCGCGCCCTAAATTTCTACAACACACATTTGCCCGCGTGCTGCAGTAGTTTCAATAGCGTGTAGTTTTCAGGAAGCTCGAGAGGCAGTCTCCTCTTCCCTGTCAGAAGTTTATCTTCTCAGGGGGATTTCTGGATCCTGTCTGGGTCTTGATTGGTTCAGTGTCTTGTGTTTCAGTCTTTCTTGTTGTGTTGTTTTTCTTTACGTTGGTTTTTCTTTTGTGCAAATCTTCCTTTTCTATTAAAAGTGATAGCATCTAAGCCTGTTAGAGACTCTGGTTGTCAATACCAGAAGCCTTTTTCAGGACTAGACTGTCTATGTGTGATTTCATCTCAGTTTTTATACAGACCAGCGTCCTGTTTAAGGCTAGCCCACGGGTACCCGCGCACTGTATAAGCTCAGCACGCGTTTTCATGCGTGCTGTATTGGTGACAATCGCGGGCTTGATTGGCAATTTTTCAGCTTAGGTGGGGCATTCATCCCCTCCTGTGGTGAGAAGAGCTCCTCTCAAGGGTCTAGAGTCTGGGGCTTCACAGTCAGCAGATTAGGGCAGTTCACCCTCAGCTTGTGCTGGTTATTTGATTTTTTGATAGAAAAAACAAAAGAGAAAAAAAATTTGTTTTATGGTTTTTAGGCAAGTGTTGGAATTAGTGCTTTCTTGATTGCTTTTTTGGCATTTTTTGCTCTGATTCTGTTTGCGATCTACGCTTTAAGCCAGAGTTTTTCTTTTATTTCTCTTGGTTTTGATCTTGTCATCATTTTTCCTTGTTGCGTGATTTTGCAATAAAATAAAATAAAATAAAATTCTTCTTTCATTTTCTTCTTGATTTGAAGATTGCGTTGTTGCATCAGTAGCTAGAAAAGAAGTCTTTCATTGAAAAGTTGTTGGTTTTGCATTTTAGAAAAAGTTTGTTTCCAAGCATTTCTGTGCATTTTGCTTTGAGTCTGTTTATGCACCATCAGTTTCACTTCTGCACCTTGAGACTTAACAAAGCCCATTAAAAGCAACGCTAAAAAAAAAATCAAATCGACTTTTCTATTTGTAGGGTGCATACACTAGCTCAGGATAGGGCCTTGGAATAGGTTGGAGAGTAAATTCTCCAAGGCCACCCAAACCAAACATTGGAGTATGTTAATAGGGAGTGTAGAAGTCCAGTTACGGAAAGTTATTCAGGACCCCCCTCTAACACAGGGGCTAAACAGGAGGTCGCGTAAGGAAAGGCAGCGGAGATAACCCCTCCAAAGCTGGACCGAGCATTGCGGAGAACACATATAGAGGATCTGTTAAGGGATTCCGTCGTTTGCACTTGCCATGGAGCTTCATGGATCTCGAATCCATTCGAGGTCCTCAGTCATCTTCCAGAACACTTGCTCTCAATACTCTTGACAGGTTTCGGGCTTGATACCTTGCTCATTGTGGTCTACCCGACTGCCGACTGTACCTGCCTGATAGTTGTTCACGTGCTGGAAAACTAGTTGCCTATCTTTTCCAGGGACATACACAGGTGACTGCAGGGGTATACCGCGATACCTAGGGCAGAAATCGGACTAATGCTTTGTAGAGTAGACCCGGAGGGTGCTTCCGTATTCGAGTTGCACTTGCACCGGTAAGGTACTCTAGTGTTGGTTGTTGTAACTGATCTTCCTAATAATATAGTGCTTGCTTGATTCATCTTATAGGGGCTTTCTTTTAGTGCGTGTTACTGTTTGTTCGTGTAGAATACCTTAGCGTGTCAAGAATCTTCTCACACAGTGGAGGATTCAGAGCTCCGCCGGTCACGAAGGCTTCTGGGCCTGCCGCCGGTGATACTGGAGCCACCCCCGCCACCTCTGAGGTGGAAGTTATACCAATGAGGGTCTTTCGAAGCAACCGGGTTTCAAACCATTGAGCCCGAACAACCCCTGGAGGGATCAACCGCCAATCTTGGATCGGTTGAAACCTCAAACGCTGATTTTGGGCCGGACGTTATTGTGCCAATTCAATTTTACGAACGCTTGTCAGTGCCTAACCCAGTTATGGAACAAATCTCTGGGAATTCTTCCATTCCTATCACCATTGTTACCACAGGAGAAGCTTCTCCTAACTTACCTTTGTTGGTGGTCCGGGCCACCACGGTCTCCGCCGTAACTACGTTGCACAGTGGACCGACCCCATCTATGGTAGCGGCCACACCTCTTTACACACCTAGTGCGACAGGCACTCCGTTTTCATACGGTATGCCTAGTTCAGGTACCAGTCATGTACTCACCTCCTCTACTTTACAGACTTTGGGTCTGGGGGCAGGGAGCTCTAACGCTTCTCTGCAAGGTCAACTCGGGGGAATTCCTGTCCCTTTCAATGTGTTTCCTTACACTGGAGGTCATATCCCTCCTTCGTCCCCTTCGCTTGGTGGATCGCATCAGCAGTCTGCCGGGAAGCCTACACACACAAGTCCTTTTGGAGCCGGGAGTCAAGGAACACCTGCACAAACTCAGCCGGTAGGTTCGTCACCATTTCTCAAGAGCGAGACATTTAGTAATAACACTTTAGCATCCACTGCTTTCCCATCTGGGGGCACACCTGTTTTTGGACAGTTTACACTGGCACAGGGTACTATTCCTACACTGGGGGCACATATACCAAGACCTTGGAACTCAGCACAAGGATCTGTTCCATCCTCTGGAATGTCGTTCTGGGGTAACTCTTTCCATAGCCAGTGGAACCCCGGATAGACCTCTATGCCTCTTCCATCAGGACCAGCATGGGGTAATCCATCCCAAAGTCCGTCAAACATGATGAACACCCAACATCCTATGTCCTTCATGGGGAATCAGCCAACGATGTCTCCTCAAATGAAAAACCCTTACGCTGGTCAAGGCAACGGTTTCTACCAAAACCCTGGCCAGCAACAAAACTTTTCTTGGCAACCTGGTGCCAGTCAAACCCATGACCCTTTTATCCTAGCTATCAGCATCAACCTAAAATCCCTTTCTTGGCAACGTTACACTTGCCGGATTTAACACGGTTGTTGAATGATCCTATCTGTCATGATCTGCATTGGCCTCCTATGCCGACGAAGTTGCCTTCGGACATCCCCAAGTTCGAAGCCAAGCCTAATGAAGATCCAGGTGATCACGTGACCACTTTCCACTTATGGTGTTCATCTAACTCACTGAAAGATGACTCCGTCCAGTTGCGATTGTTTCAACGCACTCTTATTGGGAGTGCCGCGAAATGGTACATAGAGCTTGATCGTTCACGATATTCCTTTTTTGGTGAACTGGCTATGGCTTTCCTTAACCATTTCCAGTTACCTGTGAGATATGACGCCGGCACAGAGTTGCTAGGCAATTTCGAGCAGACGTCAGCGGACCATATATCAGATCATATTTGAGAGTGGCGAAGCCGAAAAAGTCTTATCAAGGTACCCATCCCACCAACATTCCTGCTTGAGTGGTTCCTTAAGTCTTTAGTTCCGCAGTTATCCAAAGACGTCGCAACTTCAGGGGTCTTCTCCGAGGAAGAGGCCATCATGAGGGCTCAACAGTTTGATCTTATCTATTCTCATTCTAGTATATTGTACACCATCCTGCCGGATGCACCACGATCGATTCTGGACAAAACCAGATAGAGAGCCGGACCACATGCCGATGGCATCATTGGTTCAGCACAAATAAAGCCCGCTGAGCAATTGACAAAACAATTGCAGCAGTTATCTATACAACATTCAGCGGCCAGCCAGACTACTGCTTCGGCTGTTCCTCCTACTCAAACGTTGGAAGTACACTCCATACAGACGGCTAACCCAAAGGCCAACCAACAGCCGGAAGGGAAGAAAAAACAACGCAAGAAGAGTAAGGGGGATAAGAAACCAAATGATAACGCTGGCGAGGGCACCACAGAAAGGAAGAAGGCAAGGTATCCATGCAACTTATGTGTGGAAGACCACCCAACCCACCTATGCCCTCGACTTGCAGAGGCCCAGAAGTTTGTCACGCAGCAACAGCAGGCCATGTTGACTAATCCCTTTCATCATGGGCAGAATTTAACTCAAGCCTCTACAAGTACGGAGGGGGGCAGCCACGAAAACTGCCCTCCCCCAAATGGTTCATCTTTCGCGAACGTATATATGATGAAAAGTGACGCTTTCATAGCAACTAGAGCTCACGATTATAGCAAACCAAGTGCCTCTGAGAAGGGCAAAGAAGCCGAGATTCCATCTCTTCCTCTACAGATAGAGAAGACGTTGGGTGAAACAATGAATCACATCCCAAAAGGTGCGTTTAAATGAGCTTCTCGCAATCCAAACGCAAGGGCCGCCCATAACTACTCTGTGGTGGAAGATTTGTCGCAAACCCCTTGTGCTATGTCCACTTTGGAGGTCCTCCAAAGTTGCCCTGCTCAGAGAAAAGCCTTGTTGGCTGCTTTGGGCTCTACAGAGACTTGTAACCCGGGAACGATCATGTTAGATATGACTGACTTGAAACCTCATTTGCCTTACCATGTCGCATTTCAGATAGTAGTGGCTCACCCCACGAAAGCCTTTACACGAAATATCTTCCAAATGGTGGTAGACGAGGGCACTTCAACTTGCGTTATGTCGTTAGCCTGCTGGAAAGCCATTGGTCAACCTGAGTTGTCTCCGTCACCTACTCTCCTCACCGTGTTCGATGGTCATTCTTTCTGACCGCATGGCATCATCATGGCATCATCCCTTCTTTCCCTATGCAGTTAGGGGGGAAGACCGTGTGCGTCAAAGTAGAGGTAGTCGATGCCCCCATCGATTACAACCTATTGTTGGGCCGTAGTTGGACTTATGCAATGCAAGCGGTGGTTGCTACAATCTTCCGAGTCCTATTGTTTCCACATGAAGGCCGGATAGTGACTATTGATCAGTTGTCCTTCTCTCGACCTGACCCAGCCTTGGGGGCATCCACGGTTCCCATGGCCAGTGTCGTTAACATAGGAGTTGGTTTGTGCCCATTTTTGATGGGTACCTTTGACTACCCACCTCCTCAAGGCGATGTCAAGTTTATATCGAACCACCACAAGGATGAGATTTTCCATATTTCGTCGTTTCGCACGACTTACTTTCAGGATCCGTGGACTCTCCCTTCCCCATCAACCACGATGGATGAGACAGGGCAAGCTGGCATGGCCACGCCCTTGTCGGCCGCTGAAGTAGCGTACTCTTTGGTCCAGCAAGCTTCAGCTACTCCTGATCTGATTCTCGCACCAGAGTTGGATCCACTCCTCGAGCCTATCTAGGCTCAGGATTCTCTTGTCAACACCGATTCGTTAGACTTAGTCTTGCCTTCTGACGAAGCCATAATCGAAGAAATGACTAGTCTGGACAAACCTTGGGACGATCTTCATCATAGATCATACTTCCTCCCAGAATTACATCGAATCGAGGTAGGAGAATTCACTATCACCATGACGGGAGATCAGCCTTGTCCCATTAACCTCTTGGCTACACAGGATATTTATGCTGAGGGCAATATGGTGAATATCATTGAAACGATACCTATCAATATCTCTCGAACCCCCGGCGTCATGGAGAATGTCTTCATCGGAGCGGATTTCTCCCCCGAAGAGATTCAGATTTACACGGATCTTTTCAAAGAATTCCGCAACATTTTTGCCTGGTCTTATGAGGAAATGCCAGGCATTGATCCGAAAATTGTTGAACATGAGATCACTACGTATCTAGATGCTAAGCCTGTTCGACAGAAACTTCGTCCAGTTAATCCAAGGAAGGCAACAGCTATCAAGGCTGAGGTTGAGAAATTTCTTAAGGCAGGGTTTATATACCCTATCCACTTGACTGAATGGGTGTCAAATCCGGTGTCAGTCGATAAAAAACAAGGCACAATTCGTGTCTGTACCAATTTCCGTGATTTGAATAAGGCATGTCCGAAAGATAATTATCAAACCCCATTCATCGACCAGATCATTGATGAGTGCGCCGGTTGTGAAGCCTTTTCATTCATGGATGGTTTCTCAGGTTATAACCAAATCCAAATCAAACCCGATGACCAACACAAAACAACATTCATTTGTCTGTGGGGTACATTCGCCTATCGAAAAATGCATTTTGGTCTCAAGAACGCTGGAGCCACTTTCCACCGGGCCATGTCTTTTGTGTTTCACGACCTCAAACATATATTCGAGGCATATCTAGATGATTTAGCAGCACGCTCTCGTAAGCAAAAGGATCATCCTACACACCTCAGACTCATCTTTGAACGCTGTCGCTACTTCCAGATTCGCTTAAATCCCAACAAATGCATCTTTTGCGTCACGTCAGGACATTTGTTAGGTTTCATCATTTCAACAATGGGGATCATGGTTGATCCTCTTAAGGTGGAGGCAATAGTCCAGTTGCCCCCCCCACGCACAATTTTACAACTTCAAAGTCTTCAAGGAAAGGCGAACTTCTTACGATGCTTCATCGCCAACTATGCCGACATCACCAAGGGCTTCATGCATTTACTGAAGAAAGACATTCCCTTTTTCTGGGACGAAACCGCACAGTGTTCTTTCAATGCATTGAAACATGCCCTTACAACCGCACCTCTGCTACGACCACCGAATTATAATAAGGATTTCCTATTATATCTGGCTGTCGCAGAGTCAACCATAGGCATGGTTTTAGTTTAGGAAGATGATTCATTTTCTAAATACGTGATCTATTACCTGAGTCGAGGCCTCGTAGGACCGGAACTTAATTATACCCATCTCGAAAAACTTGCATTGGCAGCAGTCCATGCTGTCCAATGGTTCTGTCACTATGTTCTGTTTCGTAAGACCACTGTCGTTGCCGACGTGAACCCATTTCAGTACATGTTGACATGGCAAGTTATCGGCGGAAAAATCAGTAGATGGATGGTCATCCTCCAAGAATTTGACTTAGATTTCATTTCAGCGAAGTCCAAAAAGTCACTGGTCTTCACAGAACTTATTTCGGAACTTCCGGTTGAGTCAGGTGACGTGCCTGAGGAATTGCCTATCCGGGGTGATATGTTTTTGATTGAATCATCTGATCCCTGGTACGGAGATATACTGATCTATCTCCAGACTTTGAAGTGTCCTACCTCTACTTCTCGTGATGAGCGTCGGCGGATACACCATCAGGCCAAGAACTATCTTATACTCAATGATACTTTGTATCGGCGAGGTGTAGATTGTATTTTGCGTCGATGCCTCACTCATGAGGAGGCCGTCATAGTGCTTAACGATTGTCATACAGGTTCTTATGGCGGTCACTTATCTGGGTTGGCAACAGCCCAAAAGATTTTACGAGCAGGTTACTTATGGCCCACGCTTATCAAAGACTGTATTGAGTCGGTTAAGAAGTGCCATCCATGCCAAATCTTCTCACGGAAGATGAGGGCACATCCAGCTCCTATGTTTCCTATTATCACCGTCGGTCCCTTCACCAAGTGGGGGATTGATTACACTACTTGCAACCCCCCGTCAGCCAGGGGGCACTGCTATATCATTGTGGCCGTCGACTACTTTACAAAGTGGGTCGAAGCCATGCCGACGTTCAAAGATGATGGAGAGACTGCAACTCTCTTCTTATTTAACCAGATTATAGCACGGTTCGGAGTCCCGAGAGAGATTATCACTGACCATGGAAGTCACTTTCAGAATAAAATGATGACCGAGTTGACGTCAAAGCTTGGGTTACGGCAGGAACACTCATCACCCTACTATCCCCAAGCCAATGGGCAGGTGGAAGCTGTAAACAAAACTCTCAAGACAATGCTACAGCGCACCATCAACTCAGCCAAATCTAACTGGCATTTGATGTTATAATCGGCATTATGGGCTTACCGAACATCAATTAAGACTGCAACCGGTTAAGAATACCAAGCGATCTTGTGACTCTTCACGCTCGTTAAACTGAAATTTGAAGTCACGTCTGTCCGGCGGTAGTTTACCCCTTTTTCGGTCCGGACGGTCAACTGTACGAACAAAGGAATACTCTATCGAATTCCGATTATTTAGAAGAGTATCCTCAGGTATAATTTTATTCCTTTTTCGGGCCTGAGGGATTAAATTTACGAAAAAGAAACCCCCCCGGAGTACATAGTTAAGCTCTTTTCAGACTCCCTAAAATTGAAAAGATTGTCGAGTGACCTTATTCTTTCACACTCGTTAAATGGTCCAGAATAATATTCCTGACGGAGTCCATAGTTAATATTTTTTCAGACTCCTTAAAATTGAAAAAATCTCCGAGTGATCTTGTCTTTGTCACACTCATTAAAATGGTTTTGAATTGACGTCTAGTCAGTGCTAGTTTACCCCTTTTTCGAACCGACTAGACTATTGATGAAAAAGGTACCCCAATGGAGTTTCCTTTTATGTTTTTTCAGACTCTCTAAACATGAAAAATCACCGAGCTTCCCTTCTCTGGGCTCGTTAAATTTACATCAAAGGACGTTACCATTGTGTGTTCTATCAACCACATTTGCATCCTTTACCCATCAGTCTAAGTAACAGTTTGCTTTTGCGTCTTAACACCTTTGGCCACTGGAGGATTTTTCCCGAGTATTATTTCCTAGAACATCAGTCTTGCCCTTGTTCCTTGAGCTTGTATGTTTTCTATGCTTGTTCCTCCACTGTAACGTAATATTCCTTTATTCTTTTTCCAAATCAACAAAAAGAACAAAAAAATCAAATATACCCCAAAAAGAGGATGGGAAAAGTATTTTCTTTATTGGCAGCATTATGAGTCGCCCTTGGATAAAGCACATTTGTCTATTTGATTCATCAGACTTTGGGATGTAGTACGACCTTAGGAAGCTTTGCTCGCTATATTGAGTTGTGTCCTCCACTGTTTGGTTACTCTTCCAAACATATGGAGAGTTTGCGTTGCCTCCTTCTTCGTAGACTTATGATTAACAGATATGTTGCCTGAGTCTTATCACTTGTCGTGCTATTGTCCAAGGGAAGTTTGTTACTTAGCCTGAGTCGACCACTCTGCAATATGTCTCTTGTCCGCATACCTGGCCATCCTGAATGTCCAATCAAGTCTTTGTTCGAAATCAATGAAGCCTTCAATCCGATCATCAAGAGTATCAAGTCCGTAACTGACAAGTCGTCGAAGACCTCTGGGTAGTGCAGTCGTACACTCATATTACACTCCTACCCGAGTCGTGAAGATTTTGAAGTTGTTGCTCGAGCTCTGAAGAACAGCCATCAGGCCAAGACAGCTTATGAGAGATGGATACTTCCTATGTATATCTTTCCGATTTCGAGATGTAGCTCTGCTGCGTATTGTTCGCAGCTACTCTTTATAGTTATTTGACATGGATCTACAGTGTATTTGATTGGTAGCCATGGTTTTGTTTTATCCCGAGCATGGGTATGCCCACCTCGGTGAGACATTTGATATTTTTTGCAGACGGCACTTCCCGATTCCTGATTCCTGGGCTCACTCATTCAGCATATCAGTACAGATTGGTAAAGAATTGGTAATGTATTTCGGCCATCATATGCTCTTCTGACCTCACACAT
>ML781537.1:1462405-1484573 GCA_009831015.1 Picea engelmannii
TTTTGGACCAAAGGGAGCGTCGCCTGCGTCAGAGAACCATCAAGGAAGTGCTAGTACAGTGGAAAGATATGACTCCAGCAGATGCCACTTGGGAACCAGCTACCATTCTGCAGCAGTTTCCACATCTCAAGCCTTGAGGACAAAGCTGTTTTTAAGGGGGCGGACATGTTAAGGTCCTAACCCAGACATAGGTAGATCAATGTATTCAGATGTAATAAAGGTCAATATTAATAAGACCTTTCAATAAAATAGAATAAGGCGGATGTAATAAGAGCTAATAGAAGCTTCCGCTTCTAGAAGGATCTTCCTCTAGATGCTTCTTTTTAGTATAAATAGGAGTCGAGGGTATGAGAACCCTAGCTTGGATATTATTGTAACAGAGCATTGCTCGACTGGAGGTTGCCCCCTCGAAGAGGCCTATGAACATTGTTATCTGATTCAAAGTGTTATTTCTATTGCTATTTCGTATATCATTTTTGTGTATTGTGAAGATTATGCTGGATATTTTACTGTTATTCTGTCATTTCTAGCATTTCATTTATGTTCTGCATATTTTATATATTTGGTATCTTGCATGGTTTAAGTTGTGATTTCTAATTAGTGCAGGGATGATGCTACATATGTACTCTTCAACTATTTGGGATGATGTATGTAATATTATTGTTATAAAATGCTTTTGGCTACCATGAAATATTTATGCTATCAAAGTATCATTTTAATTTGTGCTCATTTATCCATTTTTCTCTTGTAAGATAGGTTATAAGTAGATAGACAATATTAGTTTCCTTTTAGTTATATTATCCTTAGAATTAATTAGAACCCTCTCGAGGGCACTACGATTTATTTCCCCTTTTTCTTATTTTAATTATAAGAATAAACGACACCCATATACTCATTAGAAACGCCACCCAAAATGAGAGTATGTCTAATTGGGACCTGTCATCGAGCATTCTCCCTTACTTGCTTGAAAGGGAAATCATACACATCAATAGAAATGGTGCTAGGAGGGCCATATGACAAGCTATGCATGTGGAGTAAGTTTGATTAACTTGTTTTAATTTATCGATGGCTCCATACCATATCCTTTTATGGAGTTGTTTTTCTAGTAATGTATGTTATAACCCTATATTTCATAGGATCAACTGGTGACTGGAAATTTTTACTCTTGATGTAGTTTGGTTGTAAATAATATTTCTTTTTTTGAAAATTAGTTTCAAAAAGAAAGAAAAAAGAAGGAAAAGAAAAAGAAAGAAAAAAGAAAGAAAAGAAAAAGAAAGAAAAAAGAAAGAAAAATAAAAAGAAAAAGATGAAAAGAAAGAAAAAGAAAAAGAATAAAAAAGGGCATAAAAGAAAATGATATGCCCCAGGAATTAATGATGACTCATCCATACAGTTTAATCATGGTTAAGTCTTTTTGAATTTATGTTGATAGTCATAGTGAATAAGACTTGGCTAAAATGTTTAATCTTAGCCAAGTAGATAGGTTAGTTAGCGAATAAATTTGATCAAATTGTTTAAACTTGGTCAAATAGCCCCAGGGTAGAGGAATTTCTTATCCCAATAGTCTAATATGGGCTAAATATGTAGGTAGGTAGGGTAAGACATAGGCTAGCCACTTTTTCCTTCAATAAAACATGCATGATGTTCGATTAAAATTCATGATTTTGATGTTTGAATTGTGTTTCCTAAACCCATGGTGACGAATGCAAGGGAAGCAATGCAAAAAACTCACAAAAGAGCACTATCCTAAGCTTTAGATCAACATTTTGATTCGTGCCTAGAAATTAAAGAGTGCACAGAGATTTACGGTTGATCTAATGGTGCTTAGATCGATGGCTGACAAGAAATTTCGAACCTCCCCGACCGTTCTATATTTAATGGTGGGGTGGGTCCGATATGGAGATTAAAGAGGGTGCATAGATCTATGGTTGATCTAGTGGTGCTTAGATCTATGGCTGACAAGAAAATTCAAACCCCCCGACCGTTCTATCTTTAATGGTGGGGGGGTCCGATATGGTGGTATTTCCAGGTGGGCCCCATCCTAATGTGGCGCAAATCTGTGATGTTGGAACCCCCTTGCTCTAAACCAATTATTTCCTAACCCCCCTATGATATACCACCATACTAGATTTTCTATACCACCATTGCCTCATGACATCACACTCCACTTCCTAACCATCTCATGGTGTCACATTCCACTACCACTTATCCCTGGTCATATCCCATTACTTTGTCAACGTACCTCGTCCACCATTCACCCACCATATGTCATTTTCCCCCACTCATTACCCTCCACATCACCCTCACACACCCTTAACCCGTCACTGGCCCGTCGCCTCATTCCCAGATATCCGTTGGAAAATTAATATGCACTAACATATCCGTTAGCTTGCTGACTTATTCCCCTTGCCCAACAAATAACCGTTCATCCAAATGTAATCTTGTTCCTCTGCCATTTTCGCACTGCTCACACTCTCCGCACACCAGAAGCTCATTTTCCTCATCATTTCAGTCAGTGACCCAACCATAGCCATTACCCACTAAAATTTCTTTTTCCAAATTGTAGGCACCTGTTGAAGTGATGGCGACAAAGTCCAAACAGTTAGAAATTGAGGAAAACCCTTTCTTATCGCCTCTCGTTGATCTTGACCGGATACCTCTGGCTAACAAAGACTACCTCATCTTCAATCCAAGATGTGATTTCGATTTTGTTGAGCTATATTCATGGCTCAGAGACATTTTCCTATACCTGAGTGATGAGATTGGACTTTGGGAGTCCAATCTTCGACTGTACATGTTTCCCCAAATTCAACATTTCCCCGAATTCACCCTCAAGTGCCAAGCACATTACCTTCTCGACCAGATAACTATTGTGTCATCCTCCGGAGATACCTTGTTCTCTATCACATCTGAAGCCATTGACCAAATTCTCCAAATAACCAGAGTCGAAGACTTCTCTCCTTTAACTTTTGAGGTCCTAACTGACATGTATCAGAGGTTTTCTTTTTCACAGAGAGCACATATCTTCAAACTATTCTAACCTGAGAACGCCCCAATACCCAAAACCAATCCCCCCTATCAATCATCAATTTTCTTGGTAAAAGGAAATCAAATCATTTCTTCCCTTTGTAGCCTACTTGGATACTACTCAGACGAATGGGTAGATAATCCAGTCTTGGGCTACCTATCTATCTTTTCCACCGAGGGAAGCCTCACAGTGCAGTTCAACTACAACGTTTTCCTGGATGACAATATTCATGATTAGTTGTTCATGTTTCCCAAAGAAGGCATGTTCTAGTACTCCTCGGTATTGGCATACATGTTCATGTTTTATCAAGAATATAAGTTCCCTTTCCCCATAGAGAAGTTGGACCAGGATGGCAAGTCACAACCTGTCACCTCTTGGACCTCATTACTGAGAAGGAACTCAACAGAGTTTAGTTTCAAGCAATTCATAGAGCATTTTGACCACTCAATGGTAGGTATGCTCATTGGTAGGCAAGAGTAGAGGATAAATGAAGAGATCCAAGGAATTGTACACCTCTCAGACCTCACCAAGACGAGAGATTGGTATCTGTATCAGAATCACATGGAGATCAGAATATATGGATGTGAGTTAGTTCCCTATAAGTTTCCAAAATATTTGTCTGTTAGACTATTCACCTTGGAGTACATTAGGCAAATGATCAATTCAGATGATATACATTGTGTATCTTTGAAGAAGAAACAACATCTGAGAATTAAAGGACAGATAGGATCCTTTATTTGTAACAATTGAGCTGTCAGGGAAGAAGCAAGCAAACTACTCAAGGAAATGAAATTTGACATGAGTTTCCCTTGGCACTATGATCTGTGTGGGTTATTGCAGAAATGAGATCCAGGAATAAAAGTTCCCCATACGCTCATGTGCCCAAACCAGAGATTGAGAAGTTTATGAACCAATCAAAGTGGGATGTGAACACTCTGGAAGAAGCAGAACAACAATCTCATCTAGCCATTATTTCACAAACCACTACTCCACAAGTACCAAAGGAGAAAAGATCTAGAAAGGATACCTCCCCTTCAATCACTGAAGTATCATCTGAGGATTTCCAGGTGTACAAGAAAAGGCCAAAAACTAGTCATACAATTGGCAGGTCTAGTGAAGAAGAGACCCAATCCACTACAGTTATGCAAGAATATCATTCACCTCTTGTCTCAAGCAACCAATAGATCATGTCTACTTATTCATCCAAGAAGCATACTGACACCTCACTGATCAACCAGCCAACTCAAGGGGCTGCAAATTTGAGTATTTTTGAGAAATACAATATGATTAAGAAGAAAAATTAGAGGTTGGTCAGCAACACTTATGCTCAATTCTAGAAACAAACATCAACAACACAGCATAGGTTTCTCTATGTTTTCGACACGGATAAGGGGATAATGTACATTTCATTTCTGCAGGCACAAGTACCTCATCCAAAGTAAATCACTCACTACAAAAGATCAACACTTGAATTTGATGCTAAAGTCGTACATCCATCTGATTAGATGGATCTGCACAGGAAAACTGGAGAAATGGTTTTCTCAACATTGGCCAATGCTTCCACTACTGTTGCAAAATTACAGGTTTCTCTGAACAATGTCCAGACTCAATTAAAACTGGAGAAGGTGTCATCTTTTGCAAATGATAACATGATTAAGTATTTATAATAATTGGTGCTCAAAATTGGGTATGACCCCTGTAATGTGAAAGCGGCTGAGGAGATGCTCAAGAAAAAGAATGCTGACATATAATCTCTGAGGAAGCAACTAAAATTACCAGCTATAGAAGACTCATAGGCCAAAGAGATGGCTGAGACAGAAGGTGAGAAGGAGGAGATGCTAAAGTTGATCGTCGAACAAAATGTGCAAATAAAAGAGATGGAAGAATAGCTAGAAAGGTTAGTAAAGGAGAAGGAACCAGAAACACCTATGGAAGTCATCCCACTGAGTCTAGTTCCCCTCATAGGGGTTATCATAGCAACACCATCAACAACCACCATTGCAAAACTTTCATCAACTGCCCCAATGACAGTTCCAAGGACATCTGAATCTTTAGCAACATCAATGGAGAAGATTAATTTACAAGGAATGGAAATCAAAAGATTGGAACATGAGATAGAGAATCTCTAGAATCTAAAATCTTTTTTCCAAGCCAGTTACAATACAGAGAGACACACATCAAAAAAACTAAAACAGGAGATTCAATAGCTGTAGAAGCAAACAGTTGTGGGAAAAACACTAGCAGAAGCCAAAGAGAACATTTGGATGGATATCTCAAAATCCATAAATGAAATCTTTCCCATGGTGCTAATCATGTTCGAGAAACACAAATTGGTGGTAAGGAGAAAGTAGGCCATCGACAGGATCAAGGGAGAGCTGGGAGAAATGCCCATAGAAGCAAATGAAATCATCAGGTTTCTCAATTCAAAAACTAAAGAAGAGATGGAAAACATGAAGATTGAGGATAGGACGGAGACTATCCTCGAGGTCAAGAGAGTTTTGACCAAAAGAGGATCGATATGGAAACTAGAGGAGAAATACCAAATCATGGATATCAGAGTTCATAGATTCTTCAACAAGACTGATGCCTTACAGAAGAAAGGTCTTCCTGGTTTACTGGTTCTAAATGACAAGTTGATGACACTTTCAGACTACAAGCAAAATATTGCCATGGTGTCAAAGGACAACTCCAAATTATCAGGAATACAGGGAAGCATAACAGGCAAGGCATTCCTAGAATCTCTACAGTTGGATCTCGATATCGAACATGAAATTAAGTACATTTTTATGACCAAGCCGACTTTTGCCAAATATACCGAGATGGATGAAATCTACCACAAGCTACTAAAAGTAACCATCCCCAATCAACAAATATGGGAAAATTTGTGTGAATTGATCGAATAAAATATGAGGTGGACGTACAACTCAGCATGCAGAATAGTCAAAGTCAAGTTGATCACTCACCAACAACTTTCCCTAAAATCAACATGGAGAATTCGACAGATCATAAGAAGTTCCTATAATTTTGTATTTTGTTATCTAGTTAGTTAGCATGAGATTTTTCCATGTCCTGATCATTAATGACAGGATCGATTGTAATCCTTTCTATATATACTTCAAATTTTGAGGTACTGAGGGTTGATTTTTATGCCCAAGTAAGATGTAAGCACTGTAATTTTTCTCAGAGACCTACCAGTAATAAAAAGGACATTTCACAGGACTCCCGCGTGTTAATTGTTGGTGATGTTTACTCTTCTTCATTGAATGGTTTTTTCTTTCTTCGTTATCATCTATGTTTTCTATATCTGATCATTTAAAAGAAGTTAAAGTGCATAATTTATCTTTGTATACTCTGCTTCTGGATTTTAAAGATCTAAATGTTTATCTTCTGACGTTATGATAAAAAAATTCTTAAATGCTTCTTTGTTATAATTGACTATCTCATCTTTTTTGCTACCCATCATTTTATTCTAAAGGATCTAATAGTTGCATTATCCTGCCCTGTGAAAAAACCTTATAAAATCTATTCTTTGATCTCAAACTTTATAAAACAGAACCCATAGCCCAACGGATGCGTAAAACATATTTCATCCATTTTATAAAAACAAACAACATAGTCTTATTCATTTAACTAGCCTAATATATGAAAACCTGAAACAAAGTTAAATCTTAAAGAGAGATCCCTCTCTGAAACTGGAAGGGTTGGATCCCAGTTTTGAAGTGGTTGGATAAAGTTACCTCTGGTAAATTTCTTCTTCATCACGACAACCTTTGGGAATTTATAGAAAAATAACATAGTGGTGACCATACTGGGGAACTCAACAAACTTTCCATCCCACAATTTCTTTTCCCTAGATAAAGAAAAATTTATTTCTAAACTAATCACAAAATCTAAACTCATAAAGAGATAATGTTCAAAGGTTGTTAAAGTTTGTATATAAGTTAGTTTAAAATTTTCTAAAAATAAAATAAAAATTAAAAATTATGGCACCTAAAAGAGTTTTCACTAGATCTCATCTAGATCTAGAACGTGCAATAGCAATAAACAATCCCAAAAAATTAATCAGAATGAAAAGCATTGTCGAGGGTTCTGGGAGTCACAATCCTCTTCATAGGTCCCCTTCTCTCCCAGAGAAGCTTGTTGCCCTTCAGGATCTTGAGTTTGACATTTCTTTCAAACAAACCCTTTTCAGAACAAAATCCGACATCTTTGTAAGTGAAACAATTTTAGATCAAACCATCCTTCAACCCAGGACTCCTGGAATACTTCCTTTTGGAGCTAACATTGATCAATGATTTCTTTAGGAATTTGACAAGCTAGAAGATCTAGTTGCAAATCTTGATCAAGCCTTAGACAAAGCTCACTTTCAATAGTCAGTCGAACTTTCTCCCTTGACTATTGCTAGAGCTTCTGTTAAACCTAAATCAGCTCACTCCGTTCCTCCCAGCCCTTCATCTTTTACAACTTTAGTCACTTCCCCTCTAATCACACAATTTGTTGTCTAGCCTCGTCCACCAATCATGGCAGCAAGATATGCTCCATTGGTGTTGGCCGCTCCTTTACATGCCATGCCTCAGGACTATCAAACCAGACTTCCTCGGTTTGATGGTACTGGTCCTCTAAATGCACAACAACATGTTGACAAAATGAATGATTATTTTGATTTGCAGGAAGTAGATGAAGCTAATGTGCAGATGAGACTATTTGCACAAAGTCTGACCGAAGAAGTCAAAAAGTAGTTCAAAACCTTACGTGCTGCTTCCATAACTGACATTGCTTCTTTTCATCGAAGTTTTCTTGATAGATGGGAGGTAAAGAAAAATCCCCTCTAGATCTTGTCAGAATATGAGAATATCAGAAGGAACCAAGGAGAGACAGTGCATGATTACTGCACTCGTTTCAACAATTTGTACAACGCAATTCCAGCTGATATCAAACCACCTCAAGGTTTGGTATTAATAAAATTCCCTGATGGATTTGATGCTAACATGTCATATCAGCTAAGGGAAAGAAATTATGTTACTCTGGAAGACATGCAAAAAAATTTCGTTAGTGTGGAAGCGAATATTTTATCCAGAAGAGCCAGGCAGAGAACAAAAAGGAGGGTCACCATCAAGGAAGAGCCTTCCACTTCCTCATCAGATTCCAAACTAGATTCTCTATCTAGAGCTATGGAGAGAATGATGGAAAGAGTTACTATAGCTATCAGAAACCCACCTAGGGAGAACTAAGCTGCTCCTCAAATTCAAAACCCAAACTTCATAACAAATCTTCCCCAAATCTAGTAGAGAGATCCTAGAGATCAAAGAGAACAGAGGGGGCTCAATCAACAGATTAGACCACCCCCCCAGGAGAATTATGTTGATGATGGGGAGGAGGTAATTGAGGAGTTTGATGACACTCATATAAACCTCATGGGAATTCACGATGATGAATCCATTTTTCTTACTCAGGAAGAGCACGAGCTTTTTCTCCTTTCACAAATAGAGGTAAATGAGGAAGCAGAGGAAACATAACAACATTCCTTTGAAAATTCTATAATGGAGGTCCATAGGCAGTATAACTTGAGGATAAAGAAGGCCAATGACAGCCATCTAAAGAAGGCCATTGAAACAAATAAGGATACCGAAACAAAGAGAATAGTTGAGACCAAGAAAACCTCATAAAACACTCCCAAGAAAGTCCCTTAGAGGAATAATGTTGAATCTTCTGCAAAAATAACTCTTGAAAATTTAAAAGGAGAAAATCAGAATGAAGTTTCATCAACTAGTCAACCAAGTGTTCTTTCCCATAGAACCCTGATGGATAAAACATAAGTGTAGAGCTCAAGCAAAGCTTCCACCGCTTTTACCCTTGAGAGGGAACTAGCTAAATTGAAGATTCCCATTCCCCTTTCTAAGATAATGAGCAAGAATGCTTACAGGTCACAGGTAATTAAATATTTAAGCATCGAACCAGAGATAGGTACAAAGGATTTGAATGTTGGTTCAACAAACTATTCTGACATGGTAAATATTGTTGATGATCAACCATAGCTCCTATTTGGTCCTGAAGTTTATGGTCAAACCGATAACGGTGTTTTTTCCCCTTTTTACATCAGCCTGAATATCCAAGACTCGATACTACACAATGTTATGCTGGATTTAGGTTCCTCTCATAATCTGATGCCCAAAGCCGTGATGAAAAAGTTCATACTTGAGGTCACCAGACCCTACAAGGATTTGCATTCTTTTGACTCTAGAAAGGTCAAATATATAGGGCTAATTAAGGATTTTTGCATCACCCTAGATCAAATCCCAGCAAAGAGTATGGTAATGGATATCGTAGTTGTAGACATTCCCCAAAAATATAGTATGTTACTATCAATATCATGGGGAGTGAAGCTGAAAGGAACCCTGTAGCTAGATATGTCATAAGCCACCATCTCGGTATTTGGACAATAGAGAAGACTATACAGAGAAACCATGATGAAGTATATGGTCAGTAGCCAGGAAAAGCCACATAATTACCCACTATTCTCTGCACACTCTGATCTAGATTTTTTCATTCTGTACAATGATAGTGACTTGGAGGAACTAATCGTTCAGCTGGAAGATGGTACACCTGATTCTAAAGAGGATAAAGTAGTCACTGATGTACGAAATACTGAAACTGTGGAAAGTGAGGAACTGCCAGCAGACTTTTGGTGCATGGATTTTGATGGATCCGTGAGAAAGGAGGGAGTTGGAGTTGGAGTTTGGTTGCATAATCAAATATCAACGTATTCAAAGAGTCATTCTTAAAACTGAATTTCCAATGCACTAACAACATAGTTGAGTACAAAGCTTTGATGCTCAGCCTGAAACTACTGAAGAAGGTCCGTGCCAATCAAATTATGGTAAGGGGTGATTCTAAATTGATTATTAAAAAAATTAAAGGTGAGTATGCAGCTAAACATCCCAGACTTAGAGATTACAAGAATGTTGTTTTGGATTCCCTTCAATGCTTTACTAAAATCGACTTGCAGGTAATGCCTAGGGGATGAAACATACTTGCAGACGGGCTGGCTACATCAACAACTACATGTAAAATTCCTTTTCGTCCCACTCACAGGTACACATTGGAGGTGAAGTTCATACCAACCATTCCAGACAACATCAGATACTAGTAGGTATTTGGGAATGATGATCAAATTGAAGACTTCCTACAATGTAAAAATGATTTCGAATGTACAAATATAGATTTAGAGAATGATGATGATGATGTAAATAAATCTATTTTTGAAACTGGTAGTGTAAATAAAGTAGATTATAAGGAATTAAATGAAAATAAAGTAGATACAGAGGAATTGAATGAAAATGAGGTAGATTCTGGTATTCTACAGTTGAAAAATAATGTTTTACCTAGAGGTTTAGTTCCGTTAGAAGGCTTGTTCGATTTTAACAATGTAGCCAAAAATATGAAAATTGAAGCTAGTGGTAAAGAGGTTGAAGAGTGTAACATAGGAATAGAGGAAAAACCCAAGATGATAAAACTTTCCAAATCTCTACTCCCTGAGAAAAAAAAGAAAATACATTGAACTTTTTAAGGAATATGTAGATGTGTTTGCTTGGGGTTACGAGGACTTAAAATCTTACGACACAAGTATCATACATCATCGTATTCCAAAAAAATAAGAACACAAACCTTTCAAGCAGAAAATTAGGAGAATAAAACCCAATTTGCTTCCACTGATAGAGAAATAAATCAAAAAGATGTATGATGCAAAAATTATAGTCCCCTTGAGATTTTCCAAATGGGTTTCTAACCTCATTCCTACCAGGAAGAAAATTGGTGAAATCAGACTTTTCATAGATTTTAGAAATCTGAAAAAGGTTTCCCTCAAAGACAATTACCCTTTTCCTAAGATGGACCACATATTATAGAAGGTAGTTGGGGCCAGTAGGATCTCCTTACTAGACGATTTCTCGGGTTACAACCAAGACCTCATCCACCCAGATGACCAGGAGAAAACAACATTCACCACACCTTGGGGAACTTTCATGTATGTGAAAATGCCCTTTGTTCTGATGAATGTTGGTGCCACCTTCCAAAGAGAAATGGATATTTATTTTTTGGAAAAACTTGGAATATTTATAGTCATATATCTAGATGATGTGACTGTCTACTCCCAATTTGACTAAGAACATTTACAACATCTCATACGAGTGTTTGAGAAGTGCATAAAATTCAGGATTTCATTGAATCCCCAAAAGACCCTTTTCGGTTTAGAGGAAGGTAATATGTTGGGACACATAATCTCTAAAGACAGAATTAAAATAGACCCCAATACAATAGAAGCCATCTAGAAACTAGAACACCCTAGGAACATCAAAGAACTACAATCATTCATTGGAAAAATAAATTTCCTTAGAAGATTCATTCCCAACTTGGCTGGACTTCTTAGGAACATCACAAATATGTTGAAAAAAGACCCAAAAATCAGATGGAACAATGAATCCAAACAATCACTTGAGTAGGTGAAACATGCACTCACCCAAGCCCCAGTTTTGATCAGCCCAGATTACACCAAAGACTTTTACATTTTCTTCTTCGCTTCTTAAAACACCATCGTGGCAGTACTATTGCAGAAAAACAACAAAGGGTACAAACAACCCATAGCATTTTTTTAACAAATCTTTGAAATATGTTGCGTTAAACTATAAAATAATGGAGAAACAGGCCTTTTCCCTAGTAAAGGCCATGAAAGATTTCAGATTCTATATTCTTCATTCTCACACAATTGCATATGTTCCAAACATAGTGGTATAGGATATCCTGACTCAGGATAATCCAGATGATAGGAGAGGAAAATGGATTGTGGTTATTCTGGAATATGACATTGCAATAAAACCCACTAAACTGATCAAAGGTCAGGGTTTGGCCAAACTAATGGCTGAATGTAATTTTCATTCTTTAGACATCAATTTTTTGGCTACAGGTGATGAGTAGGAAGAGCAGGCGACTACAAATGTAAAATATGTATTCTTAAACTCTCCTTGGTACACAGACCTCATTTTTGTACTTCATAACTTACAAGATCCTCTTCGTTTGACTAAGACCAAAGACAGATTTTCCAAACTAAAAGCATTGAAATTCTGTATTCTATAAGGTAATCTTTATTGGAAAGATCCTGGTGGTATCTTTCTTAATTTCTTGTTAAAAGATGAATTTGACAACGTTCTTCATGATTTCCATGCAGGGGACTGTGGTGGGCATCTGAGTTGGAAGACCATAGATAACAAGATTCTAAGAGATGGTTTTTACTAGCCTACATTATTTGTTGATGTTCATCAAAAAGTTACTTCTTGTCATAAATGTCAAGTTTTCGAAGGTAAAAGGAAACTGTTGCCTCTCCCCATGAAGCCCATCTCAGTTGAAGCCCCTTTCCAATAACGAGGTTTAGACTTTATTGGAGAAATACATCCATCCTCCTTGGGCCAACATAA
Organism: Picea engelmannii; assembly: GCA_009831015.1. NCBI lineage: Eukaryota > Viridiplantae > Streptophyta > Pinopsida > Pinales > Pinaceae > Picea > Picea engelmannii. The sequence goes on from ML781537.1 coordinate 1,474,901, forward strand.
GTGGATCCTCATAGCCACAGACTACTTCACAAAGTGGATCGAGGCTATGCCATGCAAGAAAGCTACTGAGTCTATTATCATTAAATTTTTAGAAACTAATATCTTGTCTCATTTTGGATGCCCCCAAAAAATTATAGTTGACAATGTAGTGACTTTAGGATCCAAAAATCTCATAGAAGTTTGCAGCCAATACCGCATTACTTTGGGACACTCAACAACTTATTATCCTCAAGGAAATGGGTTGGTTGAGTCCTCAAAAAAAATTCTGGTGAACATCCTCAAGAAAACACTGCAAGAAAATAAGAAATCATGGAATAATAAGTTTGTTTTGATTCTATAGCCTGACAGAATAAGTACCAAAAGATCAATTGGCATGTCTCCATACCAATTGGTGTATAGTACTGAAGTAGTTTTTCCCCTTTCCTTAGGAGTCCCTATCATGAAACTATTGCAGGAAGTGCAAGTAGAGACAAATGATGTCCAAAGGAGAATAAATCAAATGATTCATTTAATGCAGTCTTGAGAAGAGGTATACAACAAGACTCAAGTCATATAGGAGAACATCGAAAAATATTTTGACAGGACTAAAGAATTTGATTTTGAGTTAAGCGACTTGGTTCTGAAATGGAATTCCAGAAATGAGGATAAGGGTAAACATGGAAAATTTGATAGCTTATGGAAAGCACCTTACACCATTCAGGCATTCAGAGGAAATAATGCAATTTTTCTCAAAAACAGTGATGGAAAAGACCTATCAGATGGACATGTGAACGACAAGATGTTGAAGCATTATCTTCCACCCCAATAAAGATACCACAAATCTTTTTCCACTGTACATACCATTTATTTTTTTTACATTCAAGTTGTGTGTGGGTGATATTGATCAGATGGTTGAAGCCCGCAGAGAATTCCCTAAGACACTAACCAGTGCCACCTAATTCTCAAAATAAAAACAAAACAGATAGCATAAATAAGCTATGGAGAAAATCTTCATAGACATCAGGAAGCAGGTTCTTGGCACCGCGCAAGGAGAGAACCATACCCAGGTGGAGCCACTATTATAACCCTATATTTGATAGGATCAACTACTAACTCAAAATTTTTACTCTTGATGTAGTTTGGTTGTAAATAATATTTCATTTTTTGCAAATTATTTTCAAAAAGAAAGAAAAAAAAAGAAAAAAAAAAGATGAAAATAAAGAAAAAGAAAAAGAATAAAAGAGGGCATAAAAAAAATGATACGGCCCCATGAAATAATGATGACTCATCCATACAGTTTAATCATAGTTAAGTCTTTTTGAATTTATGTTGATATTCTTAGTGAATAAGACTTGGCTAAAATGTTTAATATTAGCCAAGTAGATAGGTTAGTCAACGAATAAATTTGATAAAACTATTTAAACTTGGTCAAATAGCCCTAGGGTAGAGGAATTTCTTAGCCCAACAGTCTAATCTGGGATAAATGTGTAGGTAGGTAGGATAGGACATAGGCTAGCCAATTTTTCCTTCAATAAAACATGATGATGTTCGATTAAAATTCATGATTTTGATGTTTGAAGTGTGTTTCCTAATCCCATGGTGACAAATGCAAGGGAAGCAACACATAATACCCACAAAAGAGCACTACCTTAAGTTTTAGTTGCACATTTTGATTCGCGCCTGGAAATTAAAGAGTGCACACAGATCTATGGTTGATATAATGGCGCTTAGATCTACGTCTGGTAAGAAATTTTGGAGCTCCCCAACCATTCTATCTTTAATGGTGAGAGGGGGGGGGTTCCCATATGGAGATTAAAGAGGGTGCATAGATCTACAGTTGATCTAGTGGCACTTATATCTACGACTGACAAGAAATTCCTGACCCCCCCGACCGTTCTATTTTTAATGGTGGGGGGGCTCTAATAGGGTGGTATTTATAGGTGGGCCCCATCCTAATGTGTCACAAATCTGTGATGTCAGACCCCCTCTCTCTAAAATGGTTATTTCCTACCACCCCCCTCTGATATACCGTCATACCATATTTTCTATAACACTGCCGCGTCATGACATCACACTAGACTTCCTCGCTGTCTCATGATGTCACATTCCACTACCACTTATCCCTGGTCATATCCCAATACTCTGTCAGCATACCTCATCCTCCATTCACCTACCATATGTCATTTTCCCCCACTCATTACCCTCCATGTCACCCTCACACACCCTTAACCCGTCACTGGCCCATTTCCTCATTCCCAAATATCCGTTGGCAAATTAATATAGGCTAAGATATCCATTAGCTTGTTGACCTGTTCCCCACTCCCAATGGATACCCATTCGCCCAAATCTAATCTTGTTCCTTCGCCATTTTCACACTGCTCACACTCTTTGCACACTAGAATTTCATTTTCCTCACCGTTTCAAATAGTGACCCAACCACAACCAATACCCGCTAACATTTTTTTTTCCAAATTGCAGGTACCTATTGAAGTGATGGCGCCAAAGTCCAAACAGTCAGAAATCAAGGAAAACCCTTTCTTACTGCCTCCCATCGATCTCGATCGGATCCCTCTGGCCAACAAATACTACCTCATCTCCGATCCAAGATGTGATTTTGATTTTTTTGAGCTATATTCATGGCTCAAACACATTTTCCTAGACCAGAGTGATGAGATTGGACTCTGGGAGTCCAATCTTCCACTGTACATGTTTCCCTAGATTCACCATTTCCCTAAATTCTCCCTCCAGTGCCAAGAACATTACCTTCTGGACCAAAGAACTATCATGTCATCCTTTGAAGAGAACCTATTCTCTATCACATCCAAAGCCATTGACCAGATGCTCCAATTAGCTAGAGCCTAAGCCTTATCTCCTTTAAATTTTGAGGTCCTAACCGACATGTATCAGAAGTTGTATTTTCCGCATAAAGCACAGATATTTGAACTATTCCTCCCTGAGAATGCCCCAATACCCAAAACCAATCCCCCCTATCGACCATCGATTTTATCGATAAAAGGAAATCAAATCATTTCTGCCCTCTGCAGCCTACTTGGATACTACTTAGACGAATGGGTAGATGAGCCCAAAGTGCAATTCAACTACAATGTTTTCCTGGATGAAATATTCATGATCAATTGTTCAAGTTTCCCACAGAATGCATGTTATGGTACTCCTTAGTACTGGCATACATGTTCATGTTCTATCAAGCAGATAAGTTCCCTTTCCCCATGCAGAATCTGGACCAGGATGGCAAGTCACAACCTGTCACCTCTTGGACTTCATTACTGAGAAGGAACTCAACAGAGTTTAGTTTTAAGCAATTCATAGAGTAGTTTTACCACCCAGTGGTAAGTATTCTTAGTGGTAGGCAAGAGTAGAGGATAAATGAAGAGATCCAAATAATTCTACACCTCTCGGACCTCGCCAAGATGGGAGACTGGTATTTGTATTAGAATCGCACGAAGATCAACATATATGGATGTGAGTTAGCTCCCTATAAGCTTCCTAAATACTTTCCTATTAGAATATTATCCTTGGAGTACATTAGGAAAATGATCAATTCAGACGATATACATTTTGTATCTTTGAATAAGAAACAACAGCTGAGAATTAAATGACAAATAGGATCCTTTATTTGTAACAATTGAGTTGTCGGGCAATAGGAAAAAAAACTACTCAAGAAATTAAATTTGACATCAGTTTTCCTTGGCACTATGATCTGTGTGGATTTATTGTAGAAATGAGATTCAAGAATAAAAGTTCCCCATATGCTCATGTGCCCAAACCAGAGATCGATAAGTTTATGAACCAATCAGAGTGGGAGGTGAACACTCTGGAAGAAGAACAACAACAATATCATCCAGCCATTATTTCACAAACCACTAATCCATAGGTACCAAAGGAGAAAAGACCCAGAAAGGATACCTCCCCTTCAATCACTGAAGTCTCAACTGAGGATTTTCAGGTGTACAAGAAAAGGGAAAAAACCAGTCATACAACTGGCAGGTCTGGTGAAGAAGAGACCCAGTTGTTGTGGGTGGGAAATACCTCCTACGGACTAGCACTAAGGGTTTTATAATGCATGCATAAAAGACCTAAAGATTCTTACTTTTTACCATCATCCCATGCCTAGACCCCCATTACTCATATGTAAATACAAGGCTCAAGAGATTAAGTTGACGTACCTTATTCTTCGTTTTTGATGTCGATCCCTTTTCGCACTTGGTCATTCTTTGACTGGAACTCTCCTCCCAATGTTGACCTGCATTCACTAAAGACAAACAAAGAACTCCACATGCATTTGATATATGAACTAACGGGTTAGAGATTTAATCAATCATACAATCAATATTCCAATAATGACAATCTCATATGGCAGGATGAGAAAAGAAACTCTTTTATTAACTTTAAAATGATACCTTACAATGATAAATTCGTCTACTGCTCCTCAATCCTGGTCCTGGGCTCTTCTTCCATTGTCATCCAACTACTTTTCTCTATACTTTTCTTTGCACAAGGATGGATAAAGGTTGGTACAAAGGGGATTCTCAATCGGGTATAGTTTCTTTACTATGATTATCCTCCTTTCAAATGGGACCCCTAACCCTTCTTTTATAGTCTAGAAGAAGCTAGGTATTTGGTCGAGTGATCGACCATGCATGGCCAAAAGGTTTAGTTAAATTTCCCAAAGCTATGTGTTCCATCAACAACTTTCCTTTTTTCATGCTTTTGTAGGTACACGCGGGCTGTCTTAGGTCAGCTAGCATGTACATGCGTGCAATAATGGAGTAGGGCGCATGGGTTTTTATAAAAGGGGTTTTTAAGAAGAGTTGTTCAACAGTGTTTTGGAAAAGAAGGAATCTGAGATGGCTTGATGCTAGGTAAGCATTTATGGTGAAAATTAGGGTTATAATAGATGCCCCCTAATGTGTGCGGTCATAAGAGCATTGTATGGATGAAATACATTAACAATATTCACTGATGTTTCGAACAAGTGAGCCCACGAACCAGAAATCGGGCAGTGTCGTTTGTAAAATAATAATTGTCTCATTAAGGTGAGCATACCCACGCTGGGGATAAAATAAAATCATGGCTATCAATCAAATACACTGTAGATCCATGTCATATAACTATATAAATTCTAGCTGCGAGCAATACATAGCAGAGCTACATCTCAAAATAAAAAAGAGATACATCTAGAGTGTTGATCTTCTAGAAGCCGATAAGGCCTAATTGCTGGAGATGAGGTCTTCAGAGCTTGAGAAACAACTTCAAAATATTCAAAACTTGGGTAGGATTGTAATATGAGTGTACGAATTCACTACCAAGAGGTCTTTGACGACTCATCGGTCATGGACTAGAGAATCTTGATGATCAAACTGAAGGCTTCATTGATTTCAAACAAGGACTTGATTGGACTTTCAGGATGGTCAGGTTGTTGGACATGCCTACAACACTTAGAGGGGGGGTGAATGAGTGTGGGAATCTTTTTCCCAAAACTTCCCTCTTGCACAAAAACTCACAATTAGCATTCAACATTTATTCATAACTGATTGCTATCATTTATAACCAGTTAGATGTAGGCACATATCAGCAACATATATCAACAATATATCATCAACAATTCATCATCACAATGAACACAAAGAATGCAAGATGTATGTACAATTTTATTTTTATTACAGACTACAATCCTTGGGGTTTATCAGCAACAACTGAAGAGATTACAACTCTACAAGAGCACCAACTCTATATGCAAGACTCAGCTTACATTCTCAACACCAACTGAGATGAGGCAACAATCCTCAACAGATATCAATCTTTCAATAGGTATGTGACCTGTCAGTAGTCCAACACGCATGTGCACGTGCCCTAGCTCACCATAGCCCACGTGTGAATGCAACCAGTGTATAATGTAACAAGCATATGCTTCTGAGCAACTAGGGTTTTGCTTTGCTTCACATGCTCAGATCCTCTACAGCCTAAAATCACTTTTTCTTCTGTGTTCCACTGTCTAAAATGACCCACAACCAGTCACAACACATCCAAGATCTCCAATAGCTTGCTCATGCTCCACAACAAATCAATATGAATGCTATCTCAATCATGTATAAACAACTAGCATACCATAGGAATCATGTCGCTACTGAATCATAAGAGTGTTTCTCACTCCATCAAACAAATCAACCAAACTAAACCACATCATAGAAGCCATACCAAGAATTCCCTAAGCATTCACAACACATCAAACAATAGTATCCATCAAGACAATAATGTAACCATACCAGTGTCTCAGTGATAGATTTGAGGCCATAGAATGCAGATATGCAACTTGCCTCATCATCCAAGAGCTTGGCACCAGCTCAAACACAAATCTCCATGATTTTATCCACTCCACACTCCCTGTACACAGTCATCGCACATGTACAGTCACCCTATACATAGCTAGCCTACATGTACATGCACCCTATACACAGACATCCCACATGGACATCAGAAAATAGGGTTTTCTGTGAATCCGAGACTTTTTCCGTCAAGCTCTCCGACATTGCCAAAACTTTGATGCGTCCATGAGATCCTCCTCTCGCTCTCTTCCTCAGAATAGATCTTCAATCATGCTCAAAAGATCCACACAAATAGGATGCTCTCACAAGAAGCTCTCCATCAATACTCCACAAGATATTCACAAGAAGCTTTCCATTGATCCACAAAAGGGATTCTTACCACATGTACTTTTTACAAGAGATCCTAGCTTCTTATTTATACTTTCATCTTCTATGTCACTTAACCCATTTTTTGGTTACTTAACCCATTTCTAGGTCACTTAATTTATTTTCCTTATTTTAGGATTAACCACTCTCCATGAATAGAAAGTTCTCCAATACTTTATCATTTAAATATTCCTTCTTGATTTTGTCACTTCATTTTATCTTTTAAATAATCTTTCCTGATTTTGTCACTTTACTTTATCATTTAAATAATGATTTCTTCTTTTCAGGCACTTTGACTTCCTTGACCTTGGGGGCTTCAAACCTTCATATGGGTATCCTCCAACTTCGTAGAGCCATAACTCTCAAACCGTGAGGATTTATGTGACATTCAACATACCACCGGAAATGGCATGTCAAGAACTATCCATCTAGGATAGTTTCACCAACAGCTTCACTGATCTTCATCTCATTAATCCAAATGCAAGCATGGGTCCTCCAACCATTTTTCTAGGATAACCCAATCCCTAAAGTGTCTTCCCATGAGGGCTTTCACCATAAGGGGACTGCTTTGGAGTTCATCCATTTGTGCACCTTATCAACCATGATAAGACAATAATGATTCATCTTTGCATCAATTCACCACTGCATCATATATATCAACTATGCATCATGTATCAATGACAACTCATTGATCCAACTTCATCAATGTATCATATAAATGATCCATCTTTATCAATTGGTTTTCGCTTGGAAATATATCATTCTCATCAATGCATATACATTGTTCACCAATCATCAATCAATTATTTACTTGACCTCAATCAAACCGGACCATTTACATCAATGACATATGATCCAACAATCTCCCAAAGAATCAAACCATTGGCATCAATGACAACATAATCCAACATGGGCATGAGGGAAAGAGACAAACTGCAGAGGGGCCAACTCTGGCTTGGTAAAAACTTCTCTTGGACAATAGCATGACAAATGATTAGACTCAAGCAACGTGGCTTTAACATAAGTTTTCGAGGCAGGAGGCAACACAAACTCTCCCTATGTTTGGATGAATAACCAAATGGAGGAGGACACATCTCAATGTAGCGGGAACATATTCCTAAGGTCATATTAAATACCAGAGCTTGAAGAAAAAATGGAAGGATGTGCTTTGTCCAAGGGAGACTCATTGTGTTGCCAATAAAAAGAAAATACTTTTCCCTTCCTCTTTTTGGGGTATATTTTCTTTTTTTGTCTTTTTCAATAATTTTGGAAAAAGCATAAAAGAACACTATGTTACAAAGGAGGAATCAAGTGTCGCAAACATACTAGTTCCAAGCACATGAAACACATGGATGCTCAAGGCAAAGGGACATATGCAAGAAAATGACACTCAAGAAAAATCCTCAAGGGGGCAAAGGTGTCAAGACGCAGAGGAAAAGTGCTACAGGGCTTTCATATAAGGCATGCTTCAGATGGTTAAGTTGAGAGCAACATGGAGCCGGCATTAGGCCAAATACGTAGGTATGCAAATGCGATTAATAAAACACACAATGGTAATGTCCTTTGATGTAAGTTTAACGAGCCCAGATAAGGTAAGCTCAACGATTTTTCATATTTACAGAGTCTGAAAAAATTTAAAAGGAGACTCCAATGGGGTACCTTTTTCAAAGGTAGTCTAGTTGATTTGAAAAAGGGGTAAACTAGCACTGACAAGACGTCTATTCAAAACCATTTTAATGAGTGTGATAAAGACAAGATCACTTGACCATTTTTTCATTTTTAAGGAGTCTAAAAACAACTTAACTATGGACTCTCTTAGGAATGTTCTCCTAGACCATTTTAACGAGTGTGAAAGAATAAGGTCACTCGACGATCTTTTCAATTTTAGGGATTCTGAAAAGAGCTTAACTGTGGACTCCATGGGGGTTCCTTTTTCGTACATTTAGTCCCTCAGGCCCGAAAAAGGGTTAAAATGATAATTGAGGGTACTCTTCTAGAGAACTGAAGTTCCTTAGAGTATACCTTTGTTCGTACAGTTGACCATCTGGACCAAAAAAGGGGTAAACTATCGTTGGATAGACGTGAATTCAAATTTCAGTTTAATGAGCATGAAAGGCCACAAGATCGCTCGACAATCTTTTCATGTTTAGAGGGTCTGAAAAGGGCTTAAAATAAGACCCGTGTAAGGAACGTTCTTCTGGACCAATTTAGCGAGTGTGAAGAAACAAGGTCACTCGACAATCTTTTCATATTTAGGGAGTCTGAAAAGGGATTAAAGAAGACTCCAAGGGGGCTACAACTCATGTATGAAACTAGTCAAACAATCTCCCAAATAATCAAACCATTGGCATCAATGACAACATGATCCAACGATATCCCCCTTTGGCATTGATGGCAATACCAACATTGATGTCAACTCCAATTACCAATTATTGATGTCAACATGTAGACAAGGCATGCTCTTCATCAATAGTCAATGTGACTATCTCTGCACATTAATCTCTCCCATCAATAGACATCAATCACATCAATGTGATTATCTCTCCCCCTTTGAAATCAATGACAAAGGGCCATTCTCCTCTTGGGGATGCTCCCCTTGTCTTGTTGCCACTATATAATATCTCCCCTTTTGAACAAGGGATATCAATCTAATGTAATGCTGAAAATACATCGAACATACTCCCCCTGTGACCATCGCTCCCCCTGGAATTATTCCTTTGTGCTATTTCTTCAAATATAGGTCTCTTTTCTAGGTATTTGTCTGATAAATATCTCCTCCTAGAATCATGGGAAGAAGAATGACTCCCCCTAAGGGTATGTCTCCCCCTATCTTCTCTACAAGATGAACAATATGCTACCATATGACGATCCTTGGACCTGTTCATACATCAAACTTGTGCTATACCATTCATCATGAAACAAAATATATGTCAACAATGAAATAGAGAATCATGAACAATATATCCACCAAGTGCATCATGTAC
>ML781537.1:1484623-1515371 GCA_009831015.1 Picea engelmannii
AATGTGCCCACCATGCACAACACCCATGTACATCAACCATGTACATCAACAATGTGCCAAAAGATATCATCCATGAAATGTATCCACCATATGCCAACATGTGCATCTACCAATATGCCAACATGTGCATCTACCAATTATGCTAATCATGTGCATCCACTAATATGACAACCATGTGCATATGTGCATCCACCAATATGCCAACCATGTGCATCTACCAATATGCCAAACAATTTATCATATCACTCATGATATGTCTCCATCATGAACCAAGTGCCACAATCATGTATCAAACAAATACCAATGTTGTGAAAATCAAGTAATACCATATATGAGTGTACTACTATACACTAATACCAAAACAATGATGAGTCCCATACATGTCTGCCAAGTCCTCCATAAAACATGTGCCAATCATGCATGCATCATGATATCAACATATGCTTCCAATAATACATCATAAGATATACTAGCGATGTACACCACCATCATCACAAAATGATTAATCAACATCAATCCATACTCTTGGGTTAGTGCCATGCACCCAATATTTATTTTTATTATACCATTGTGTGATCTCATCATGAAAACCTGCAACAAACAGTGTTATAACTTGCAATAAACAATGCCATACCTTGGAATACAGAGTTATACCATCACATCAAACTTTAAGCCATGTGCATTGCCTTTTTCCCAAGGATTTTCAACATACACATGGCCTGCTGCGCAACTGAGCATGTGTGTATGCGAGCTATTCAAGGTCACCACGTGTGTACACATGACTGTCACCACTGTTACCTGTGTGTGCCTTAGTAGATGACACTTTTGAACTTCCCTTCAATATTTCATTCTGATCTAGTTGCTCTGTCTTCTTCACCCACTTCTGTAGATGACCCTTCTCTTCAAAACTTCAGCTCTGAGTATCCATGTTTTCAAAGATGTCTCCCTTTCTTACTTCATTTCTTCTTCTAGCCATGCTATGTGAAGTCCTCATCATGGAATTTATTCTTGTGTTCTAGTACTCCTGGGATTTGTGGCCAAATCCACTACAACTGTAGCATCTCATAGAGTTACAGTGAACAACAATATGTCTTATTTGATCACATCTCCAACACCTTGTGGTGTTATAGAATCTTCCAATATATCTCCTTTCATAAGATCTACATTCAAAAGCTTTGTGACCATATCCATTACATGAATAACAATGCCCATGAAAAATACTTTCATACCTTTGCTTTGGTGTCCCAAGAATGGCTTCTTGATGTCTTCCTTGCTTTGTACTTTTGAGATTTTCTTTGCCTTTTGTAGATGGTTTCTTTGCAATATTATCTTCTTTCTTTGATGGACTTACCTCATGATTCTTTGAGGTGCTTGCTTCAACATGTTTATCTTCTCTTTTGTATCCAAGACCTGATTTATCACATGATGGTCTCTGACATTCCAAGATCTCATCCAATATTCTTGACCTATTCAAGAATTTGTTTGACTTTTCCACCTTCTTTCTAAGGTCAACAATTTCAGCTTATAACTTACAACATGACTTTTCCTTTTCATTTATTTGATTCTTCAATAGTTCCTCTATTCTTTTGCCTTCTTCAATTTGGGTCTTGAGATGAACAATTGTTTCAAAACTTTTGCTAATCTCATCATATACATTCATATCTTCTTTTTCATTCTTTACTCTGGTGATATCTTTTTCCTTTTCTTTTAATATAGTCTTATTGTTCTCTTCTTGTTCCTTGATCATTTGTTTTAACTTCAAGATGTGCATTAGACTTCTCCTAATAAACTTCTTAGTGTTATCCGAAAGATAGTTATAGTGTGTATAAAAATGATCACTCCTATACATGTATAAACCCTCTTCAATTTCTTCTTGAAGTTTTAATAGATTTCCTTCTAATCTTTTCATGGGATAAATGCCATGAAACTTTACACAAGCTTTTTCTACATCTCCTTCTTCACTTGTAGAGAAAAATTCATCATCATCTTTGCAATCAAATGTTTTTGAGGGTTCTTTACCTTCATTTGAAGTATCTTCACTTTCTTCCTTTTTCCCAACATCAACACATAATGCTTTTCCTTCATCCTCAAGATCTTCCTTTGTGCTATTATCACTTGATTCTTTATCTTCACTTGAAATGTTTTCAAAATCACATTTAGAAATAATGCATTCAAGAGATTTTGATGATTCTTTACCTTTAATGATCTTGATGGAGTGGTCTTCAATTTCTTTTTTCTCTTCCTTTATTTGATATGTATCCTCTAGCTTTAGCCATAGATCCTTGGTGGAAGTGCATTGTCTCATTCTCTCTTTGATAGGGCTTGAGAGTCCACTAAGAATTGTCTTGAGATCCAATGCATAATTCTTCTTTCCTTCCCTTTGAGTTGAAAACTTTGACTTGTTCTTCAACAGAACATATCCACCGATGGTTTCCTTCCAAATAGCTTCTCCCATTGTCCTCAAATACACTCTCATCTCTATTCTCCAAGTAGAATAGTTTTCCTCGTCAAGGATTGGAACTTCATCATCCATTTGTGTGTCTATGCATCTCCTTCAAGCTTGTTAAGGCTTTTAGTGAAGGCCAGCTCTGATACCAATTGTTGGACACACCTACCACACTTAGAGGGGGGGTGAATGAGTGTGGGGATATTTTTCCCAAAACTTCCCTCTTGCACAAAAACTCATTAGGTAGGATTCAACATTTATTCATAACCCATTGTTTTCATTTATAACCAGTTAGATGTAGGCACATATCAACAACATATATCAGCAATATATCATCAAAAATTCATCATCACAATGAACACAAAGAATGCAATATGTATGCACAATTTTATTTTTATTACGGACTACAATCCTTGGGGTTTATCAGCAACAACTGAAGAGAGTACAACTCTACAAGAGAACTATCTCTATATGAAAGACTCAACTTACATTCTCAGCACCAACTGAGATGAGGCAACAATCCTCAACAGATATCAATCTGTCAATAGGTACATGACCTATCAGTAGTTTCGCCTATGTGTGCACGTGCCCTGGCTCACTATAGCCTATGTGTGAACACGGCCAGTGTATAATGTAACAAGCGTATGCTTCTGAGAAACTAGGGTTTTGCTTTGCTTCACATGCTCAGATCCTCTGGAACCTACAATAACTTTCTCTTCTATCTTCCACTGTCCAAAATGACCCACAGCCAGTCACAACACATCCAAGATCTCCAATAGCTTGTTCATGCTCCACAACAAATCAATATGAATGCTATCTCAATCATGTATAAACAACTAGTAAGTATACCATAGAAATCATGTCACTATTGAATCCCAATAGTGTTGTTCACTCCATCAACCAAATCAACCAAACTAAACCACATCATAGAAGCCATACCAAGAATTCCCTAAGCATTCAAAACAAATCAAACAATAATATCCATAAAGACAATAATGTAACCATACCAGTGTCTCAGTGATAGATCTGAGGCCATAGAATGCAGATCTGGAACCTGCCTCATCATCTAAGAACTTGGCACCAACTCAAACACAAATCTCCATGATTTTATCCACTCCACGCTCCATGTACATAGTCATCCCATGTGTACACTCACCCTATACATAGCCATCCCACGTGTACATGCACCCTATACATAGACAACCCACGTGGACATAAAAAAATAGGGTTTTCTGTGAATCCGAGACTTTTGCCGTCAAGATCTCTGACATTACCGAAACTTTGATGCATCCATGAGATCCTCCTCTCACTGTCTTCCTCAAAATAGATATTCAATCATGCTCAAAAGATCCACACCAATAGGATGCTCTCACAAGAATCTCTCCATCAATACTCCAGAAGATATTCACAAGAAGCTCTCCATTGATCCACAAAAGGGATTCTTATCACATGTACTTTTTACAAGAGATCCTAGCTTCTTATTTATAATTTCATATTCTAGGTCACTTAACCCATTTTTAGGTTACTCAACCCATTTCTAGGTCACTTAACTTATTTTTCTTATTTTAGGGTTAACCACTTTCCATGAATAGAAATTTCTCCAATACTTTATCATTTAAATATTCCTTCTTGATTTTGTAACTTCATGTTATCTTTTAAATAATCTTTCTTGATTTTTTCACTTTACTTTATCATTTAAATAATTATTTCTTATTTTCAAGCACTTTGACTTCTTTGACCTTGGGGGCTTCAAGCCTTCATATGGGGGTCCTTCAACTTCGTAGAGCCATAACTTTCAAACTGTGAGTTATGTGACATTCCACATACCACCGGAAATGGCATGTCAAGAACTATCCATCTAGTATAGTTTCACCAACAACTTCATTGATCTTCATCTCATTAATCCACATGCAAGCATGGTTCCTCCAACCATTCTTCTAGGATAACTCAATCTGTAAAGCATCTTCCCGTGAGGGATTTCACCATAAGGGGTCTGTTATCCCTGATTTCTAGGGATAACTAGGAGATCATGTCTCGAGGCCCACAGGTCCTAGACATGGAGTACCGAGAGTAGAATTGACCCGAGCATAGCCCTGGAGGGCCCATCCTTTTCTTATTTCGTTAGATTTGTCTTGTCAACAACAAAAACATCCATCACCATAGACTTGGTCTTGTATCAGAGGAGGCTCTTTCTCCATGAGGTAATTGGTCCAGGAATCGTGGCATGTGTCACTTTTTCTTATTATAACCTTTAAATGTATGCATCTAATTCCTTTTATTTATGACGACTGCTTGGATCTTACATTGACCCACTTGACCATGCTTGGGGAGATTTAATGGGTGCCCTAGCAAGCCTATACCCATAGGTTTTGGTTTTCCACTGGGAGGTTTCTAAAGATCCATCGTCCGCTCCCATCATACCATCACTTTTCCATCTTGTCTCCTACTCATTTGTCCCATTCCCCTTGTCTGGGCATTAGGATGATCTGTTTGTGGGGTTGCACCTTATCTCATGGGAAGAACGGGCTAAAGGCCCAGAAGGTAAAAGCAGCTGGTAAAAGATAAAATCCTAAAAAATGAAACCTCGAGATGCTTTTCCCAAGGGTCCTCGAGAAGGCAATAAAAGGCCTCTCAGCAAGAAACAAGAGGGACCCAAAAAAACAACAAACAAGATCTAATCAAGAGGATAGGGGGTATCATCACGAGCCAGCCTATTATGTTCATGGGTACCTAACAGCATGACATTGCCACCATCTGGTTACCACGCCAGGGCAGTGACCTTGGGTTGCATGGCCAAGGGAAAGGGGGTCTCATCACGAGCCAACCTTATCACCGCTGTGAAAGTACTTGTGGGTAACACTGTCATCTCTAGTCACCACGCCAAGGCAGTGTCCTCTGGTTATACCTTGAATAAAAAGAAAAGAAAGAAGAAAAAGCAAATAAAGAAAAGAATAAAGGCAAAAGGGGCTTGAAAAAATTTTCATCCATGACGGGTACGGCTCGCCTTCTACAAAGGCACCCACAGGTAATATCATGCATCCATGGCTCTCACTCTACCTGTATGTATGGACATCCCTTCAACCACTTCACCTCGTTTACATGGCTTGGATGAAACCCCTTGGAAACTTTCCTTTCCTTATGGATCCTAGCCCAATAGGGTATCTTGTCCTTTTTCTCAACCTTGTATTGTAGGTTTTTGTAGAGTCTTTAAGCTATTGAATGAAATATCAGGGATTTTATGCATATGTTTGATAAAATTGATGATGAAATGTGATTTACATTGTTATGATCCCTGTGACTAATGAACCCTTGGAGGGTGTAGTTTTTTATGTGCAGGACCATGCCCAATGGACAAATACCACGTGGACCGGTACACATGGGGAGATGATTAGTTCAGACCTCCATGGGGATGAAGAGCCTATCATATGGTTGTTGAGACCCCATCAGAGGGGCAGAGACAGGATAGTGTTTGACTGAGGTTTTTCACCGGAGAAGAAGAGAATGTCCCATCAGGGACACTTTGGTTGAGCCAAGCCTAGGGGGATTGACCCACTTGTAGTGGAACATTGGCCCTAGATGACCCAGGATGTCACCAGGAGGCTTGTGACATCATCATGAGAATATGGCAGATGGACAGGGTTGTTGGCATGTGTGGCAGTTTGGAAGAGCCCAAGGAGGGCTAACATTTGGCTTCTGGATGTTGCATTAGCCCCAAAAGGGCCTAACATCTCCCTCAAGAGGGATTGACTTCTCACTTTTTGCTAATTTAGGGTTTTAAAAGAACATTTAATGTAAAAAAAATATGATTTTGGTTTAAATCCTTGTCGGCTAATTTTTATGACCTAAAATTTAATTAATGGTCATGATACAGTATATATTGAGGAGTTTTATCCTCATTTTTACATAACACATAACTCACTCTCCTAGTGAGATCTGATTTTTGCGCCCTTGTTGGGTATTTCATCTTTTGAGTGAGGCACACTTGTTGAAGGAAGGCTTTTCTTGGCATATTTTGGCATTTCTCTTGAAGGAAGGTCTACAACTAGGGTTTGAAATGTTATTTCTTCATGATATGTAAGTGTGTTTTCTACAAAACTTCTTAATTGAATGGTTGTAGTCTTGTATTCTTGCATTTATTATAAATTTTTCTGATTTTAAAACCCTAGGGGACAAACACACAAGTAGGTCGTTGTCTCATGTCCCCTAAAAGAGAAATTCTCAACCATTAAAGAAGGAAGGAAGAGCCTAGCCATTACTACACTCTTTTTACTTCTTCCCTTGTGCTAGTCATGCATTTTAAAAGTCAAGAAGGAGGAGATGTCCCAGGCCTAGGTTATCTACACCTAGGATCGTCCTGCTTCTAGGGTTTGGTTATAGGGCCTTGCCTTTGCAAAACTCTCCCTCACCTCACTCTCGTGTCTTGATTTATCCTTTATGCTAGCCGTTTTTCCAAGTTTAACCTAAGGAAGGAGGAAAGAGCACAATGCCTTTCTTAAGAAACACTGGAGTGAGCCTTTTTCCCCTAGGGTTTTGATTCTAGATCCCTACCATTGTAGCACTTTAGAACCCTTACCTATAGTCCTTACCTTTTCCCTTCAACCTTGTGTCCTCTCTTGAATTGACTCCATTTACCCTTAGGCATTGATCTTAGGTCTCCAACGTTGAAGTGATAGTTGTCAAACAAACTCTTAAAACTCTTATAATTTGAAACCCTAACTAACTACTAACCCTAATAAGGTTGATGTCATCCTTTGTTATTCCATCTTGACACAACATTTTCTGTTGATAAGAAATTAGATGGTGTTTTGAAGCATTTATTGAGTAAGGGATTGATTGGATACATTGTTTGCTACATCATCTTAATATTTATTGATGAATTGATATTGTTCCATTGCTATTATTGATAAACATTGATCTTGTCAATATCTATTTTCATAATTGTTAATATATTGATATCAGATAGTTATATGAAGTACTAACCCACTGAATCATATCCTGCATGTATTGTTTTACTGTTTCTTTGTTTTGGGCAGGTGTTCTCATTTGGGCCTACACTTCATTATTGGCTGTTTAGCCGGACTATCTGATGTTGGTGGTAACCTGTGAGGAGGGATTTCTACTTTGACCTTTACACCTTAGCCCCTTCAAAACCCCAGGTTAACGGGGACGTCTCCCCTGGGAATAACCTCCCTAAAGAGAAAGAACCTCCCCATTGTGGTGACATTGGGTGGGGTAGGTTTCTGTTACACCAGTTTGGCCTCTATCTTCTAGCCATTTGACCTAGCTATAAAATGTACGATAATAGGGACCACTTTGGAGTTCATCCATTTGTGCACCTTATCAAGCATGATAAGACAATAATGATTCATCTTTGCATCAATTCACCACTGCATCATATATATCAACTATGCATCATGTATCAATGACAACTCATTGATCCATCTTCATCAATGCATCATATCAATGATCCATCTTTATCAATTGGTTTCCACTTGGACATCTATCATTCTCATCCATGCATAGTTAAGCTTTTTTCACTTGGATTAAGAGGGGGAAACAAGGGCTCCCATGCCCCCATTGGATAAACCAATGGATCAATTACTGAGACTAAGTCTTGGGAAGGCCAACATGATTTCATAGGTTCCTGGTCAGGAGCAATTGAACATCGAGGATAAGATGCCACATAATTAATGTGTGGCGGGGTAGAGTCTGCATCAACACTAGGAACATATAAAGAGGTAGTCTAAAATAATATTGAATTAGGATGGTGATTATCGGATGCCAACTAGTCAATAGTGACAATGCTTCCATTGTGAGGGTAGTGCATCACCCGAAAGAGCATAGAGACCACAGTGTTCATAACATATACATAATCACGCCTGGGAAGCATATTGAAATCTAACGGGCCTTGCACCACTATAACATTGACATGAACAATCTTCCCTCCTAATAAGATAGGCAACTAAGGAAGAATCCCCAAACATTCACTAGAATGTTTTTCAAAAGACAATAGCTCATGTGAAGCAGACATAAGCTTGGGAGATCCCAAGACTTTCCAAACTGAGGAGGATAAAATACTTGCAGAGGCTCCTTCATCCACAATACATCGATAATTTTTTGTTGAATTAACTTCAACCCTTATTTGAAAAGGTGCGGTAGAAGGAAGACGAGGATCAACAAGGTCATTCCAATCAAAGGAAGCCATCCTAGGGATTGAAGGGGATTTTCTCAGAATGAGCGGAATGCCCCTTTGTTCTGAAAGTACTGAACTGGAAATGTTAAAAACATATTCGGTAGACACGTCACTCCCCAAAAGAAGAGTGGGATCATCTGATGACTCCATCGGCATGACCACTTTTGCAACTAATGGATGAATAGGCTACAGAACTACATGGTATAAAGGTACCTCACCCCACAGAAGAGGAGTGGGATCAGTTGATGACTGCATCGACATGACCACTTTCACAACCAACGGATGAATAGGCTGCACGACTACATGGTCTAAAGGTACCTCACCCTCGAGAAGAGGAGTGGGATCAGCTGATGACTGCATCGACATGGCCACTTTCGCAACCAATGGTTGAATAGGCTGTGAGACTACATGGTCTAAAGGTACCTCACCCCCCAACAGAAGAGTGGGATCAGCCGATGACAACATCGGCATGACCACTTTCACAACCAATGGTTGAATAGGCTGCGAGACTACATGGTCTAAAGGCACCTCACCCCCCAAAAGAGGAGTGGGATCATCCGATGACTGCATCAACGTGACCACTTTCTCAACCAATGGTTGAATAGACTGTGATGAAACCTCAAATGACTCAGAATCAGAAGATCTTGTAGACATGGACCACAATATTTGTACATCTGGAATTCTAGGGCACAAATGAGTAAGGTGATCTCCCTTGCAAAGATTACTAGAGAACTTAGGCTTACGTCCTATCCGTCTAGGCTTCTCAATAGAATCAATGCCCCTAGCATGACTAGCAGTGGTTGGTTTCACATCTCCAACATGACTTGCAGAGGTTAGTGATGGGTCGATAACATGACTTGCAGAGGCTACATACCTATTACCAGTATGACTAGCAGTGACTGAACTTTTTTCCCCAACATGAATTGCAGAGGGTGGGTGTGTGCCCCCAGGATAACTTGCAGAGGCTGGGTGCTAGTCTTCAATGTGACTTGCAGAGTTTGTCGACCCATCTCTAACATGACTCGTAGAGGTTGGTGATTTCTTCTTCCTATTCTTCCTCTTTCTGTTTCATTTAGACTTTCGGTTACTAGTAACTGTACTTTCACCAAAGGTGGGAGAAGGAGGAGGAGAAGACTTTGCTGATGAAGAAACATCAACAGGGTGCCCATGACTTAAGGTGCTTAACTGAGAAGTGTTAAGAGCATTTGGGACATTTGGAATGGTAACCAACCAAACTGGTAGTCCCACAAACAACCGAGGAATTTACAAAGTGGCCATCAAAGGGACACCAATGTTTTCAAAGAAGGGAAAAGCACAAGAATCCCCTTGTGAAGGGGATCCTTGGTTGGCATCACTGGGAAATTTAGCCATGAATATCTTATGCATAGGTTCTCCCTTTTTGGGATCGTTCAAGTCCGTAAAAGTCTCACACACTGACTTTGACGAACTAGTGTTATCAAAACAATGACTATAAAGAGGCGGCTCCATGTTTCTAAGAGGAAGACTAAAAATTCCTCATGACTAGTGGAGTGGGCGGTCTACCACCCTAGGTTAGAGACCCAAATAAATGAATGACTAACTCACTATGGAAAACTAGGGAGAACAGAGCACACACTAAAAGTTCCTAAAGGCAAATCAAGAAAACGCCTAACTAGTTGGAAGAACAGTTACACCAACCAACACTAGAGAAACTTACCGGTGCAAGTGAAACTCAAAAACGGAAGCACCCTCTCAGTATACTCTGCAAAGTGTGGCCCGATGTCTGTCCTAGGTACCATGGTATACCCCCGCAGTCACCTGTGTATGTCACTAGAAAGATAGGCAACTAGGTTTCCAGCGCGGAAACAATCACCAGGTGGGTACAGTCGATAGTCGAGTAGACCACAATGAGCAGGGTATCAAGCCTGAGACCTTCCAAGGGTATCGAAAGAAAGTGGTCTGGAAGACAATTGAGGACCTCGAATGGATTCTATACCCACGAAGCTCCGTGGCAAATGCAATCGACGGAATCCCAAGACAAGCCCTCTATATGTGTTCTCCACTATGATTGGTCCAGCTTTGGAGGGGTTATCTCTGATACATTTCCACACGCAACCTTGTGTTTAGCTCCTGTGTTAGAGGGTGGTCCTGGATAAATTTCACGATACTGGACTTCTACACTCCCTATCTCAGACTCCAATGTTTGATTCAATGGCCTTGAAGATTTTCCTCTCCAACCTAATTCAAGGCCCTAACCCTAAAGTAGTTGTTTGACCGTACAAACATAAAAAGTCTAATTAATTTTAGATTAGAGTTCCTTTTACTGGCTTGATTTACTCAAAAGGGTATTGTAGTGGAACTGATGGTGTTAAGACTCTTGTGAAAAATGATGAAACTTATATGAACACTGACAAAGAATGAGTATATATATATATATATATATATATATTTAAATGATTTTAAGATGAGAAGAAAACACAACATTATGCTAATTTATTTTCTTTTTCAAATAACAATGCAAAGAAAATGCTAGGAAAGAAAGAGATCTAACAAACTAAGTTTTTTTTTTTCTATTTTCTTCCAATNCCCCCCCCCCCCCCCCCCCCGGCCATGAGGGGGGATTGCTTTTCAAAATGCAACTCATTTTCTTAAAATTTCAAGCTAAAAATAAGTTAAAAAAGATAGGAAACACAAAAAATATTTTAAATGAAAAAGAAATCTATGTTGGAATACAACCTAGTCTAAAACTGCCTATGACAGAGACCAGAAAGAAACAAGAAAAACCTAGGAAGTAAAAACTTGACAGGGAAAAGGATGATTGCCTCCTCAAAATTTTCTAGGCAGACACGCGACTGTCACTTCAATAGCCAGCATATGCACGTGGACTGCCCAAAGAAAGGACACGTATGCACGCATGTAGGCCCACTACAGGTCGTGTGTGCCTCTGTTTCTCCTCAAAAGAAGCAAGACAAGCGGCTAAGCTCAAGAAGGAAGTACTGGTATTGAGAACCAAAATCCCTTGAAGACACAAAAACTTAGATTGACAGAAAAAGAAAACAATTGAAGGAAAATTTCATAGAACAAAACCAATCTAAGGTGAAACCTAAGCTACAAAACTGCAAAAACAGAGACTAGAATGAGTTCTAGAAAACACCTAATAAGGATTACTTCTGACAGGGGAGAGGATGATTGCCTCTGTAAAAGAAATTTTCTGAAATCATACACGCGACTGACACTTCCTTAGCTAGAGTGTACACATGGGTTGTGTGAGGGTAGGGCACAGGTACACATGTCCAGACCTTATACAGGCCACATGTACCTCTGTGGGTCTCGAGAAAAAAGATGCAGTCAAGAAAAGAAATAGAGATAACTGGTATGGACGATGAGAATCTTTGTTAGCTCAGACTTTTGCAAAAACTTTAAAAACAAGGAATGAACCCAGTTTTTAAAAATACCCAAGAAAAATATTCCCAAAAACCCTAGAGTTCCCCAGTATGGTTGCCAATTCTGTTGTGGGTGGGAAATCCCTCCTACAGACTATCACTAAGGATTTTATCATGCATCCATAAATGACCTAAATATTCTTACATTTTACCATCATGCCATTCCTAGACCCCCATTACTCATATGTAAATACAAGGCTCAAGAGATTAAGTTGACGTACCTTATTCTACATGTTTGATGTCGATCCCTTTTTCACGCTTGGTCATTCTTTGACTGCAACTCTCCTCCCAATGTTGACCTGCATTCAATAAAGACAAACAAATAACTCCACATGCATTTGATCTATGAACTAATGGGTTAGATATTTAATCAATCATACAATCAATATTCCAATAATGACAATCTCATATGGTGGGATGGGAAAATAAACGCTTTTATTAACTTCACAGTGATACCTTACAATAATAAAGTCAGCTACTACTCCTCGATCCTGGTCCTAGGCTCTTCTTCCACTGTCTTTCAACTGATTTTCTCTATACTTCTCTTTGCACAAGGATGGCTAAAGCTTGGGACAAAGGGAATGCTCAATCGAGTATAGTTTCTTTACTATGATTCTCCTCCTTTCAAATGGGACCCCTAACCCTTCTTTTATAGGCTAGAAGAAGCTAGGTATTTGGTCGAGTGACTGGCCATGCATGGTCGAAGGGTTTAGTTAACATTCCCAAAGCTGTGTGTTCCGTCAGCAACTTTCCTTTTTCTGTTCTTTTGTAGGTACACGCGGGTTGTCTTGGTTCAGTTAGCATGTACACGCGTGCAGTAATGGAGTAGGGCGCATGGGTTTTTATAAAAGGGGTTTTTAAGAAGATTTGTTCAGTAGTGTTTTGGCAAAGAAGGAATCTAAGATGGCCTGATGCTAGGTAAGAATGTCTGGTGAAAATTAGGGTTATAACACTAGTCCACTACAGTTATGCAAGGAGATCATTCACCTCCTATCTCAAGCAACCAGTAGATCATGTCTACTTCTTCATCCAAGAAGAAAACTGACACCTCACTAATCAAACAACCAAATCAACGGGTTACAAAGTTGATTATTTTTTAGAAATATGATATGATTAAGAATAAAATGAGAGGCTAGCCAACAACACTGATGCTCAATTCTAGAAACAAACATCAACAACACAACATAGGTTGCTCTCTGCTTTTGACACAGAGAAGGGGAGAATTTACATGGCATTTCTGTAGGCACAAGTACCTCATCCAAATGAAATCACTGACTACAAAAGATCAACACTTGAATTTGATGTTAAAATTGTACATCCAGCTAATCAGATGGATCTGCATAGGAATACTAGATAAATGGTTTTCTCAACGTTGGCCAATGATTCCACTACTGCCGCAAAATTACAGGTTTGTCTGAACAATATTCAGACTCAATTAAAACTGGCGAAGGTGTCATCTTTTTCAAAGGATAACAGGATTAATTCTTTAGAAGAATTGGAGCTCAAAAGTGGGTATGACCCCTCAAATGTGAAAGCAACTGAGGAGATGCTCAAGAAAAGGAATGTCGACATAGCATCTCTGAGGAAGCAAATAAAACTACCAGCTACAGAAGACTCACATGCCAAAGAGATGGATGAGACAGAAGGTGAGAAGGAGGAGATGCTAAAGTTGATCATGGAACAAAATGCATAAATAAAAGAGATGGAAGTAGAGTTGGAAAGTTTAGTAAATGATAAGGAACATGCAACACCTAAGGAAGTCATCCCACTGAGTGCAGTTCCCCTCACAGGGGTTAGCACATCAGGAACATCAACAACCACCACTGCATAACTTTCATCAATTTCCCTAGTGAAATCTCCAAGGACATATGAATCTTTAGCAACATCAATGGAGAACATGACTTTACAAGGAACATAAATCAAAATATTGGAACATGAGATAGAGAATCTCCAGAAGCTAAAATATTCTTTCCAAGCCAGTTGCAATACAGAGAGACACGCATCATAAAAACTGAAGCAAGAGATTCAATAGTTGCAGAAAAAGATAGTTGTGGAAAAAACATTGGTAGAAGACAAAGAGAACATTTGGATGGATATCTCAAAATCCATAAATAAAAGATGGCCCATGGTGAAAATCATATTCAAGCAACACAAATTGGTGTTAAGGAGCAAGCATGCCATCAACAGGATCAAGGGAGAGTTGGGAGAAATTCCCACAGAAACAAATGAAATCATCAGGTCACTCAATTCAAAAACTAAAGAAGAGTTGGAAAACCTAAAGATTGAGGATAGGAAAGAGACTATCCTCGAGGTCAAGAGAGTTCTAACCAAAAGAGGACTGATGTTGCAACTGGAGGAGAAATCCCAAATCATGGATATCAGAGTTCAGAGATTCTTCAGCAAGATCGATGCCTTACATAAGAAAGGTCTTCCTGGTTTACTGGTTCTAAATCAGAAGATGATGACACTTTCAGACTATGAGAAAAATATTGCCATGGTGGCAAAGGACAGCGCCAAATTCTCAGGGATACAGGGAAGCATAACAAGCAAGACATTCCTAGAAAATCTACAGTTGGATCTCGATATCCAACATGAAATCAAGTACATTTTTATCACCAAGCCGACTTTTTCCAAATATACCGAGATGGATGAAATCTACTGCAGAATACTAAAAGTCACCATCCCCAATCAACAAAGATGGGAAGAGTTGTGCGAATTGATCAAATAAAAGACTAGCTGGATGTACACGTCAAGCATGCAGAATAGTCAAAGTCAAGTTGATGACTCGCCAACAACTTTCCCCAAAGTCAGCATGGAGAATTCGATAGATCATAAGAAATTCCTATAATTTTGTATTATGTTATCTAGTTAGTTAGCATGATATTTTTCCACATCCTGATCATTAATGACATGATCGATTATAATATTTTCTATATATACTTCAAATTTTGAAGTACTGAGGGTTGATTTTTACGCCCAAGTAAGATGTGAGCATTGTAATGTTTCTCGGAGACCTACCAGTAATAAAAAGGACATTTCACAGGATTCATGCATATTAATTGTTGGTGATGTTTACTCCTCTTCATTGAATGTTTTTTTCTTTCTTTGTTATCATCTATTTTTTCTATATCTGATCATTTAAAAGAAGTTAAAGTGCATAATTTATCTTTGTATACTCTGTTTTTGGCTTTTAAAGATCTAAATGTTTATCTTCTGGCATTATGATAAAGAAATTATTAAAGGCTTCTTTGTTATAATTGATTATCTCATCTTTTATTCTACCCATCATTTTATTCTAAAGGATCTAATAGTTGCATTATCCTACCTTGTGAAAACAGCTTATAAAATCTATTCTTTGATCTCAAACTTTATAAAACAGACCCCATAGCCCAATGGATGCGTAAAACATATTTCATCCATTTTATAAAAACAAACAACACAGTCTTATTCATTTAACTAGCCTAATATCTGAAAACCTGAAACAAAGTTAAATCTTAAAGAAAGATCCCTCTCTAAAACTGGAAGGGATGCATCCCAGTTTTGAAGTGGTTGGATAAAGTTGCCTCTGGTAAATTTCTTCTTCATCATGACAACCTCTGGGAATTTACAAAGCAATAACAATGTACCTCCCTAACCTCCTAGAAATATTATACATTTCTTGTTGTAACTTAAATTTGATGGTGAGGGTGAAGCATATGCATCTAGACATGTGTTAAATTTGTGGAAATTTTGTTGTTCTCACAATATTACTGATGAAAATTTCATTTGTAGTATGTTCACTCTCACTTTTGCAGGTCAGGTCAAGGGCTAGTGCGAAACTTTTTTGACCTCCTCTACTCAAACACATGAACAATTTATGCGTGAATTTTTTCATTGTTTTGAAAATTGTGATGATGATAAAGTGTGCGAAGAAATTCTAGAGCTTAGGTAGAACAAAGATGAATTTGTTCGATATTTTGTTATTAGATTTACTCATTTTTTCTATAGATTTCCTCTAGATGATAGGCCTTCTAACAATGATTTGATTTATTGTTTGGTTTCTCTTAATAATGAAATATATGAGTGAGTGGATGAAGAATCTAAATCATGTTTTAATTTTCCTTTACATGATGATTTGGATTTAAATGAAAATATTGAAAATACTAATGGATTAGTTGGAATCCATATGTCCCTATCTTTATTTACTATATGGGATATAGATCAGAGAGGGAATTATTTTTCAAAATAATCCTATGTATCCTCCCACCAATACATTCCCCCTTTCTTTCCTTGTTTTTAAAAAGAGGCCTCTTGTGAAAATTCAAGTTCATATTGTTTTGTAGTTGACAAAGAGGAGGTTTATCCTATTGATAATGGAACACTTCAGTTCACAAAGATGGTTATATCATGTTATAATGATCATATCTCATCTTCTTCATTGCAAGGAATGAAAGAGGAAGCTATGGGGAAATACTTGAATGTTGATCGTTTTGTTAATAATGAAAATATGGACACACTTAAAATGAAACCTTCCTCACCCATGGATAATTTGGAATTAGTTCCTTTTGATTTAAAGTGTCTTGTTGTTGTAAATCATCCTATTTTAACTGAGATAGATCAAGAATGTTTTCCTACTACTGATGGATTCGTTATTAAACCTTGTTTTTATAATGATTCTTGTGACTTGCTTCTCTCTTCTAACCATGAATATATTTTGGAAGACATTTCAGATTCTCATATTCTGCAGGGGAAAAAGAACCATGCTAATCTTTCCACTTCAGGAGAAGAAATAAACATACAGGACCTACCACTTTTATCACAACAATCCACTTTTCTCTTCAAAAAGGAATACAATTTTGAGGAGGAACACATTGATCGTGAAACCATTCCTAGTGCACAACCTGCCAATTAAAAAATGGTCCATGGTGTGCTTGTGGAAGAGGAAATACCATTCAGGGAGTCACTCATTGAAAATGTTTCATGTTATAGAGAGGATTTTAATTCTCTTAATTCTTCCACTTATTATTATTTGTATCTTGATTTATTTAATGGTTTGAATTTGCAGGAACACCCACCATCCAATACAAATAAACTAAATTGGGCCGGCCGATTTTGAAATACTCTATGGGGGTAATGTACATATGAAAAATAGAGAGGATAATGACTCTTCCCTTTAACTTAGTACAACTATGCATTATCATCCTTTTTCATGGGATGGAGATAATTCTGTAGAAAATGTCTATCGAAGGATGTTTTCTTCTCTTTCTTCTTCATTTTTGATAAATAGAGAATCTTCTTGTTCAAGTAGTGATTTACTTTATATTATTGATATTAGTGGATCTCACCATTGTTTTGAAGTTATATCTCATACAATGGTAGGTCCTAGCTCATGCATATCATTTGATCTCACTAGTCTATCTCAAGTTGATGGTTGCTTGAAGTATGAGTCTAGGGAAGCTTACGAAGACAATGAGGCACTTCAGTATACACTGATGTTTAAGTCAAACCCTCATTATTTTGGTTTGTATTCAAGGATAAAAAACTTTATTAGCACAAAAATTCCCTCACCAAGCACACTTTACACAAATTTTGTCCATGGTTCTGATCTGATATGCTACTTTCCATTGAACTCCCTCCATCAATTCTATGGTAGTAATGATAGATCTCATGATAAAATTGAAACACGGTTTGAGAAATCCTATTAGATACATTCCCCATGAATTACCATTGTCACATATTTATAATATAGTGGATAGAGTTTATCATGTTTTAAGTTTTCCTATATTTACTCTACTTTTATTCCAAGATTTGTTTATAATATTTTGTCATGAACATGTGTTTGCAGGATTGGAATTACAAGAATGGCTACATTGGCATTATGAATTTACATAGATCTTTTTTCTTCCATTTATAGCCTAGGATAGGAGTAAGGTAGAATAGGCCAGTATATCTTCTTTGCACAACACACCTTTGGTTTTTAGCTTGTTAATTAGTTTTATGTTTTTCTTTCAACCTTATTTACTATTGTCTAAATAGTGAATGGAATTCTCATTTAAGATGGAAAGAAATAGAAGGATTGACCACTAACTTTCCTGCTAATCAAATTTTTAATTTAATTTTATATATGGGAAAAATTTACTTCATTTCATCCTCAAATTTTCTATGTGTTGGGTAATTTTCATATCACTAGTTTCGTGCAATATCATCATGTCAATTTTTTTTCAAGCATGTTTTCATCTTACAAGTGGAATAATTTAAAATAAATATACTATTTAGCTTCTCTTGGGATTAAAATGAACACTCAAATCTATTCAACCCTCATAAGAATATTATTCTAATTGGAGGTTTTTGCTTGATTGAATTTCTAATGAGTGTTGATCTTGTTGTCTCATACACAGTCAATTTAAATTTTGAGTATTAAATTTTTTCCCATATGAAATTAAATCCACTCCAAAAACCTGTAATTTCTTTACATGATTATTTTTCCATGGGTTCGGAGTTATCCAAATCATTTCTTTTACATTCACTCTTTTCTTTGCTCATTTTCAGGAAACATGATTTTTCTATATAAATTTGTTTAGCATAGTGAGCTTATGTATTTGAGTTTTTTTCTTACAACACATTTAGTTATAATTTATAGACATTGGTTTCACATATCTTATGCTTTATTCTGTTAATTTTTCAACGATGAATTTATCTTTCACCTTACATATTTCTTCACCCAAGATTCCTCTCATACACTGCAACAAGATACATTCATTCACACTGTCTAGATGCATGTTTTGACAATTCTTGACAACATGGTTATTTAAATATCTTTGCTGACACATTTTTGCATAAAATTACTTTGGATCCAATCTTTTCTTTCCCTAACTCACCAATCGACTAAAGAATCAATCTTAGCATTGTCAATCCAATCAATTTTCTTACTTTATATTTTCCCAAAGAGTATCTTCCATCCTTCAGATTTGTTGATTTTGGTCCCTCATTATGGTTACATTCTTGAGAAATCTTATTTTTATTATGGTTGATAACTATACACTTATCTCATGTTGAAATCATCAAAATCCTTGGAGTTGTAAATAACTTGATTGAATATCTCCATGCAACTTCTAAGGGTTTTAATTTTTTAGTTCTCAACATCTATTTTAACATTGACCATGGTAATAATTTTCAAGATGTGAATTCCTTGTGGGATTTAACTAATCAATGTACTGGGCCCCTCACTCTTCAACATTCCTTGAACCAAGTTTCATTATTCATAACTTGGGAATATAATAATGTTTGGGTCATAATGAAACATCTTCTATTTGATCTCTCGTAGTCATAAACTTGATGATTTTTATTTTTTACATTATATGACTCATTATTTTTAACGAAAGACATATATAGTAGATAGACAAGCTACACACTCTTTTTTTTCATTTCATATCTCTAAATTTTGTGAGACATGTAATCTAGTGGAAGTGAAATGCCCAATTTTTCTATTTTGAACACTCTTGGAAAGTTGAGGATATCAGTCTTATAAACTTTCTCATCATGCCAATTTTATCACATATTATAAATCTAATCTTAATTACTTCATTCAATTTCTATTTCTAATTATATATTTGTGTTGGGGAAGTAAATCCATTTAGGCTGTCACCTCAGATCAATCAGACATTTCCAATCCAATGTGTCTTGCTTGCTATCTTTTCATGATTATTTTTTCTTGTCTCTCACAAGGCTAAAGATGATCATACAATGTTTCACGTCATTGTCGTCAATAATCAGAGGAAACACATATCATGGAGTACAATGTTGATAATATTTCAATAATATTTTATGACTAAGGTTTGTTGATGGAATCGTGTCTTTAAAAGATAGGTGGAATTGAATTCTTATGGTATTTGTTTTCTTAATTTGATTGATTCTAAACCTAGAAACAAGACATTGTATCTAGAGGAACCAAAGATTGCAACAATAAATTACACCAACCTCCATATTAAATGGAGTATTTTAGGAAGGTCACACAATACTTATATCTCAGGAAGAAGGTTGTGGTAGTTGACTGAACGAACATTAGATAAATACTTTATGACATCATTGACATTTGCATAAGTTTTATAACATCCCACTATAGTCTAATTTTACATTAGCTCAGCATGATTTTCTAGGATTAGTTTAATTCTGATCTTTGTTTTTATTTTTTTAGTTTGATTTTAATAAGTTAGTCATTTAGAGGAAGGATTTCTTCCCAAACTGTCTAAAAGTTGATCACACCATTATATTTTGGTATGCAGGTTGGGGAAATGGTTTGTGCAACCAACAACTTAATATTTTTTCTCTTGAAATTAAAGAAACTTATGGAAGTTTTCATCTCAACTTCGCTTCCCAGATTCCTTTGTGACATTTTTTATCAACCAATATCGTAACCAGCTAAACAACTAATCAGAAATGTGTCCTCATTCATTTATTTGCATATTTTTTAATGATCTGGCCGATGTTTGGATTAATTTTAATGACTGTTTTGATGACCTCCATAACTATGATTTTTCCTCTTTTCCTTATTAAAATAAATTAATGAGTCCATGTAGTTAATGATTAGCTTTTATAGAAAAGATAAAATGAAACTATGGTGAGAAGTATGAAATGTAAATTATGTTATTAAAAAATTCAACATTTTTAAAATTGCAAAGGAATTGATTATGCCAAGAAATCTTGAGAGATTATGGCTTTATGAAACGTTTCATTCGACGTAATTTTTTGAAAATCTGTTTTGATTGAGAATATACATTAACCCATTTTTCTATATTCTCGGGACATTGTTTTTCTGCAATGAATCAAAGAATTTCATGTGATGATTTGAGTGTATAATTTTGTTGCAAATCGTTTTCTACTAGATCATATTTTTTTGTAATTTGGTTTGTTCTTAATTTTAGATTAGAAACTCCAAGAATATTTTCAATGGGTTTGATGTTGAATGGTTAACATTTCTTGGATGATGATTTCCCTTGACTTACTTTTTGATCTTTCACTAAAACACTTTCATTGTTGTTGCACTTGATTTGTTGCTTGCTACTATTTTCTATTCTCATTTTTTGCCATTTTTCATCCTTTCGACGACTCACATTCTAGCTTTAGATTTATTTTATTTTAGTTTTATTTTCTACAAATTGACTTCCAATTTCAGTATTTCTTTATTCTTGTACATAATGCTTCCATATTTTTATTTGAATGCCGGTATGTTACCTAAACTAAATTGACTTCTTAGTTTTCCTTGAGGATTACTCCTCAAAATTTTGATGAGGGGTCAATCCAATTATGGTCATATGATGAATTTGTTTTTACAAATCATAAGATGCATGAGTTTCTATATCTAAATGTTCATTCATGAATTTCTTAGTTGTGGCTATGGGAAAATAGTTGTGGTGGAACACATGTTTCTATTAAGCATACCATGATAATCCATAATTATTGGAAAGTGTCTATCTATCTTTTTATTTGAGCTCCATTCACTTCACATTAATAAAATGGTCAATAATATTATTGTTTTTGGGGAGACCTTTGGGTTAAAATAGGGTTCATAATATCTATTCATTAAATAAAATAAACTCTTGTATCACCCTGCTTCCTTCACACCCTATGTGCATATGGATATCTATATACAAATATAAAAGGGTGAGCATGTTATGAAATGAAAAAGGAATATGAAAGAAATATTAGTAGTTATGGAATTCTGTCAGGGCTATGGACACCTACTGACAATGGGGCCATGCTTGTATGGTACTAAGAAAACTTCGTCAGGGATATGGATGCTTGCTAGCAGCGAAGCAATGTCGATAAAAGAGAGATGAGGAACAAACTTATGTAGATGTTTTATTGTTATTAAAAGTGAAAAACCATGGTCAAACCAAAACCAATCTGAAGTGTGTAGCCAATAAAATCATTTATCTCATTAATTGGCTCTTTGAAAAAGGTGTGTTACATTACTAGTACAAGAAATATTTGGTTATGTATTTTAGAATTTTGGCACATTGTGGTATCCATGACTATTGGAAAATTGTCTACAGTCTTGTTGAACTTATATTTAAAACTCAGATCTGAAGTATATGCCCTAGACTTCTATTCATAGACATAACTGGTTATTCTAGTGTGTCATCATCTGTTGTGGTTGCAACATCCTCCCTTTAATTTTTCATTACAAGCGAAAGGAAAGAGTCCCCCTACTAAAATTTCAAACCTATTTCTTAATCCTCTACTATTTGAGCTTAACATTAATTCCTTGTCTAACATAAGTGACTTGGGGTTTGGTATTGATTGATGATTATTTTGATGGAGTTTTATTATCTCTTTTGATCTTATGATTTCAAATGACTTCATGAGCCTTATTTTAAGTATGATGTTTCGTTGACATTTGTGTGATGGAATTCACACATTATATTCATACTTTTTACATATTCCAAAGTGATTGATGATATTATGTGCTGGTATGGTTCGATGATCTAGTGCATGTATTGAATGAGTTTGATGTTGTTTATTAATCATTTTTCTAAATTAATTATTCAAAGTCTGCATACTCCTGCTAGCATGTAGTGCCTAACATCTTCATTTTTATACTCTCATATATTGGACAACTTTTAACTTGAATCATAAGGTCACTAATTCATTATATTTGGTGGAAATTAGGTGCATGTAGCCATCATGATAGTTATTTAATCCATATCTAGATGATTTCCTTGGAGAAACCTTTCCTCTTAGTTTTCTTCATTTTCAATACTTAGTCATAAGTTTTCTTAAAGGAATGGAAATGTAATATTTCTCATGTATTGGTGAGTGTCCTTTTAATCACATAATTGATCTTGTCTCTTTCAGTGGTTGTAGGAACCTGTTAGCAATATCTCATCTCTTCAAAATTGCTTCATACTTGAGATTCATATGGCGGAAT
The DNA here is from genome assembly GCA_009831015.1 of Picea engelmannii. Lineage (NCBI taxonomy): Eukaryota > Viridiplantae > Streptophyta > Pinopsida > Pinales > Pinaceae > Picea > Picea engelmannii. The sequence continues at coordinate 1,507,591 of ML781537.1, forward strand.
CCCTTGATATCCTTCCCTTTTGGCCTTCTCTTTCTTTGAAAACCTAGAGATGAGGACTATTGAGTTTTCTCCTTATTTTTTATCTTTATTTTCTTATATTATTTTCCCTAAATAAACCTAATATTTGAATTATGCTCGACAATGCCTTTCCAATGACTGTAACCATACTTAAATCTCAGTTATAGATCAAATGTTATGGCCTCTAAAAGCTTCCTAAGCCTTTGCTCACCCCTTCCACCTCATGGTCACATGGAATCCATGTGGTTCCCTCTCATTTGTACCATCTGATGTGGCAACCATGTGGCATTGATGTGGAAACCAACACATGTCCTCTTCATTGTCGGTAGTTATCCATTTAGATTATTTAGTCCTCTGACCCATTCACCAATGAAGACCTTTTCATTGTTCGAGTACATATTTTATATCACTTGGATGTCACCATCCCTCCATCGTCGATGATGCCCTAATGACCTTTTCTTCACTGATGATTCATCACTTCTAACCTTCGCACTCTACTCCACTCAACGACGACAATGCTATCCTCTACCAGATCTAATGGCCCTCGGGAGTCAATGATTAACGAACTCAATATTATTGATGCCACAAAGTTGTATGAGAGTTAACATCCTCTCGCTTCCCCAAATGGCACCTCCAAACCATGTAACTTCCACCACATTCCATCTAACATGACATGTCTCATTAGCACTCATCGGTCACCATGACCCAAAACTCCAAATCACCCTGACATGTGGCACACCACCCACATGACACATGGACCCATGCTCATATTGACACGTGGATTGACCTAGCCATACATGTCATCACAAGACACCATGTCTTATCCAATAAAGTGTTGACACATTTCCTCTTTTTCATTAGAGCTCCATACCCCCCACTCTCAAGCACTTTGATGACCCTGCTCTAGTGAATGGTACAAATGTGTTCACTCACCAAATAAATGGTTTTCATTAACACAAATTTCCCTTTTCGATATTGTTGGCCCTCTTCTCCTAACACAATTCCTTCCCTTTCTCAGATCATCGACGATGCATCTTTTTTTCATCGGGAAAATTTTGAAGAGTTATTCCATTGTGAAACATATCATCTCTTTGACGAAGATATCCTTATTGTGATAGAGTTTACATGCTTGCAAACCTTCATCCTTTTGGGACCCAAATCATCCATAGTGACAAAACCACAATCTTTAACATATATCGTCGACCCTTTTCCTTTGAAACCTTGTTATTTCTTATATACAATAGTATTGACGATGACACCCTTACAACATCATTGTTGGGGAATCACCATGGAAACATGTCCTTTGTGAGGTATCCCTTATCACCGATGAAAATATTCTCGTCTTGACTAGACATGCCACTGCACAAATGGAAAACAAAGATTGTTTCCTAAATGTACTTGGGATACACTAATGTATTATGTACTAGCTGGATCCTATAATTTCCATGTAGTTAAAATACAATATTTTTATGATTACCATTGAGCATCATATCTGCATGTGGCATTATTCCACTGGAACTACTACATATGGGTGGATTATTCCACAAACATTTTCCACGCTTCCACTAGTTTCATCATTTTTTTAAACAGGCCGTGATTTTTGTTGATATTTCCACAAAAGTTCGTCGCAATATCCACAAAAATATTAATTTAACCTAGTCAGGATTTTCATCGCTATAGCGACGAAATTTTGTGGCAATAGCGACAAAAATTTTGCATATCTCATTGGTCGGTGTTAACTGCTAGTTGACTATTTTACCTATATATACGTGACTTTAAGAGACTTTGCGACACAATTGATATAGTTGTGACATTGTACTTGGCTTTTGTTTGAGTTGTTTATTTTTTTCATCACCCACCAATTGAACAAATCCAATTCTCGATCTACATAGCTCGGATTTTGAACTTGCAAGGTTAGTATGCTATTTTTTATTGATATACTCATTTAACTTGTAATTTGTTTTTCAAATGTCCAAATTGAATTTAGCTTGTTTTTTCCTTGATAATATATTATAATATGTGTAGTACCATATTTCATGTCTTTGGTTTTTGGATCTAGTTAGTGTATTCTATGGAAAAGGGTATGTGGATTCCATAATATTCTAGGTTTATGGAATCCACATACCCTTTTCCCTTCAATTGTAGCTATAATATCTCTCTCTTTTCATTGATAAACATATGGAATTGCTCTTGAAACTCAACCCAGATCAGTGAAATGATAGTAATTGATTGCTATATTCCCTTCTTTAGTAAGGACTAATAAGATACATAAACACTAACCCTAAACTTATGTTAGTTATATATGTCGTTATTATATAAAGAAAACATTTGTACACATATGACCTTATTATAAATATGTTATCTATGTCGTCATGATGTTGATCCTCTACAGATATGATCACCTTATTATAAATATGTTGAACTTATTATAAAGATGTAGGTCACTGTAAATAAACATATCATAATCGAAAGGAGTAGCCAGAATATAAAAAAATTGACAACTTAATGTTTGGTATGGTGTAGGTAAGACAATTAAATGTCAGGACAAGGATTTGTCACAATGAACAAAAATGATAGGAAGCTTGCTCGGTTAAGAGCGGCATTAGAGGTGAGGGGTGATGGAAAATTTTATTTCCCTTGCTATGATTGCAGAGGCTTGCAAAATAGAAGACTTTTAATAACAACATCCCAACGACATTGTAAGGAGAAGGGGCATGCCAAAGGGGGTTATGAATATCGTCCCTTGGTATGAGGATTCAATATTTAATGTATTCTCTGTAATAATCAGTATGTCATGAATTTTAGTAATATTTCTTATCGGGATATGTATATTTTATATACAAACTAACTTTTCTATGTTGTTTTTAAATATATAGATGATGCCCCCAAAGTGTCAACCTCCAGAGAGTTATTTGCCAAGTACTAGCAGAAATACTAATTTACATGGAGATGAACTTCGAGATCGGAATATTGAAGTTCTTGATCAAGTTATTAATGATGATATGGATGGAGATAACATTAGTGATTCAAATCAGGAAGATGAGATACATATATTTATCCAAGACACATTTTCTCCAATGGATGATGACAACCAGGATGATAGTCATGATGTTGATCCTCTACTTGAGAAGTCACATCAACCTCTTTATGAAGGCTCAACAACAAATATTTTATATGTTATATTTTTTTTGGTGAACCTGAAGTTTTATCAAACACATGTCTCACACAGATACTAAGGTATTTAATTTGTTAATTATTTATGCTTTCATGTTCACAAATACTTAAAAGGTTCAATTTTTCCTATATTGCTATTGTTTTCTAATTTGTAAATTAGTATCTTGGATGATATATTGATGATTAATATTGTTTACACTGACTTTTTGTTTAGAATTTTGTATATTTTTAGGTGATGTTCTATTACCAACATCAAATATTTTTCCATGCACATATCGAGAAATATCTATGATTATGAAAGAAATTGGAATGGACTATCAGGCTATTGATGCATGTCTTAATGATCATATCATATATTATGGTCAATATGCATTAGAAAAGGAATGCCCACAATGTCAAATAACTAGATATCGAACCGATAAAGTGTCAAAGAAGGTGTCTCCCAAAGTTCTTCGTTATATTCCGATAATTCCACGTCCAACGGTTGTTCAGGTGCCAAAGTATAGCATAGTTTATGGATTTCCATGCAAACAACAAAAGTCGATACGATGTTATTCAAATGCCTACAGATGGTTCTACATTGAACTACATCGAATAAAAGTGGCCAATTTTTAATGAAGAACCTCATAATGTTAGACTTTCATTGGTAGATGATGGTGTCAATCCATTTGGAGATATTCGTTCTACGTACTTAGTGTGGCCTGTTTTTGTTATAAACAATAACCTTCCTCCTTGGATGTCGATCAAGAGAGAGCACACAATGTTGGCAATGATTGTTCCAGGTATTTAATTATCTTTTATTTTCTTTAAAGAATGACAAAATATTTCATTTCTTTGTTTCATGCATGGTAATTATTTCTTTTATATATCACGACATCTAGATAAGTATAATTAATCATGCAGTAGGTTGGACCAATTAGGTAGGTACCAGGTTAAAGATATGAATGTATATATTGAGCTTCTCATCGATAAGTTGTTGAAGTTATGGGTTGGTGTCACTATGTATGACATCTATAGACCAATCGGGAAAAGACAATTTCAATTCCATGGAATATTATCATGGACAATTCATGATGGTCCTGGGTTAACACATTTTTGCGGTATATTGTTACTTTACTTTTGTGATTTAATATTATATATATATATATATTGAAAAAATCATGCATTATTTTTAATTGTAACTCTAATTTGATGCTACAATTATTCATATATCTTGTAGGTATTCAAATAAAGGCTAAATTTGCATGCCCAGTTTATGGTCATAGGATAAAATCTCGTCATTCAAGGAGTTTAACAAAGGAAGTGTTTGATGAGTATAGGCACTTTATGCCTAAGAACCATAGTTATCGAACTACATACAAAGAAAAGTTCAATAGTAACGAAGAAAATGGAAAAAAACCACGAAGAATGACACCTCGCCTATGGAAGTTGGAAAATATTAGAAATCGTCAAGGTACACAAATTATTTATGTATGACCTATTATATAAATCTTTGGTTAATTTCATTAGTATTAATTTCATTTTGTCCCATTAATTATTGTTAATTTCAATTTGTTGATGTTTCATGAATGTTGTTAAGGAATGAATGGGATTCCACGAGGAATGAAAAGTTACCTGATGCAATTGAATAGATTTCCATACTATGAGCACCTACAAATAGTTCATTTGTTTGATACAATGCATTTCGGGAAGAACATAACAGAATTGTTATGGCAAATATTAGATGGAAGGACTGACAAAGAGAGAATTGGAAAGATTTGTTGTGACATGCGAGAAGCTAATCACACCTTGCAAAGTGTTATTATTAATTCTAATGGCAATGGTCATGAAAAAATACTAGTCTTCCTTGGTTATTGACGGAGCAACAGAGAAATATTGTAAAACAGGTCATTCGAAAAATTAGGTTTCCGACGGGGTTTTCGTCGAACATACAAAATATATTAACTGAAAAAGGTGATTTTGGCGGGGTTAAAACACATGACAGACATACATTCATTAAGGTAATTAGTAGGTTATAATATATTTGCTTATTGGTACGCATTTTTTGGAAAAAAATAATAATTAATTGTTTTTTGTTATAGTATGTTCTACCTTTATCTCTGCTAGACGAATTTGACAACAACATAAAACAAATTATTTATGTACTTGGAAAATACATGAGGTAAGTATTGTTTTATAAGGAAAATGTACTTCTTATGTGATTTGTATTGGAACTTATTGACATATTATCTTTTATCTGCAAATTTATGTATGCCTTGATATTATTTTATTGTATTGACATTTGTCGGTGACTATCATCAAAAGAAATCCATAAAGAAGATATAAGGTATTGGAAGAGATAAATTCCCCGACTAATGTGTCAAATGTAACAGTATCTACCTCCAACATTTTTCAATGCACAAGAACACTACCTCATACACCAAGTTGAGGAGATTGAATTATGTGGACCAGTACACAGAAGGTCGATGTGGATGGTGGAGAGGCAGTTGAAGTCACTGAAGGCTTTTGTTACACAAAGAGAACGTCTGGAGGGTTCTATGGTTGAGGGATATATGATATATCAATGCATGGTGTATATTAGTCAATATCTACCTAAATTAGCAGAAAATTTGAATGTGCCTCGCATTTGGCATCTCGACTCCATCAACAAATTTGAAGGGGAGGTCCTATTGGGGAAAGGTGTAACATCCCACTCTGGCACAATGAGCGAACTTATTCTTTGAGGAAAATTGCTCGCAAGTCATCCAGATTATTATGCTATTAAAACATATGATTTTGATTATGAGGCATTATGGGTTGATGACATGTTGTTTTATTGCATTGACGTAGATAGGTGCTATTGACTCGGTTTTACTGAGTGTGAAGGATTTTGGACCTCGAGGATGCAGAGGCACTGATAGAACCCCTTGGACTCTAGATCGAGTTGGGGAGTGTACCATTGGGGTTTGATTGTTTTACTATGATATTAGTGCATCTGATTAGATGATATGATATGGATATATTCTAACATGATTCGTTGATGATGCAGGATGACGATAGCTTGTCGACCAGACTCACATGTGGAGTAAAGGGGTCACACATGACAACCAGATATGTTGACGGAGAGGTGTGGAAAACAACCCTGCCACAACCTACTAGCACTTCTGTTGTGGCTCGAACTGTAGGTTTACGTTTACCTAGTTCGAGAGGACCCACGATGTCATGAGGGTGGACTACGATAGTCACTCACGATGATTCTAAGTGGCATGAAATAAGGTGGGGGCGTTATTCCTTATAGGCCCTTAGTCTCCCACAAGTTCACCTGGCAGAGTATTGACTCAAGGGGTTTTTGATGTCTACCAAGTCAGTCAAGAGGTGAGTGGCACCCTTGGAGCACGTGGTGCATCCGGAAGGGCATGTCGTGCAAGAAAAATGGAAAGAGGCAAGTGGCACCCTTGGAGCATGTAGTGTGTCCTAAAGGGCACGTCCTGCAAGGGAAACAAATTAAGGTGAGTGGCACCCTTGGAGCACCTAGTGCATCCTGAAGGGCACATTGTAACAAACCTGGTTAAATAGATGCATAGGGATTATTAAGTAGAATTAATTAGATAATTAATTGTCCTAATATGGTTTTAGTTAAACAGTGATTAGTATTAATAATATTAATTAATTACCTATTTATTAATTAATTGACTCATTAAAGGTTGTGTGATGAATTAAATGGGCTTAATAATTTTAATTTATTTAATTAAATACTTTACGTATGCAGGGGGGAAATGAAGAATTAAATTAAGGATAAGATACTAAAGGAGGGGATAAGATAATAAAGAAGGGGATAAGGTAATAAAGGAGGAGATAAGGAAATTAATGAGGGGGAGGAGAGTCGGTGAAGGGGAGATATGACAGGGAAGAGTCCTAAGGGAGAGGGCATTATTTCTTTGGGAGGGAGAATTATTGGAAGGGAGAAGACTGTATGTTTGGTTTGCTTATTTTTCTATTGTTGGGAGTTTGGTTTTGGGGTTTTTGAGAATCATTGCAGGGGGCATCGGGTTGCTAGGGGTTTTGCGCATGGGGGCCAAGATTCTTTTCAGTATCCTGGAGCTAGGGAGTCGGACAGGCTACTCCTAGATGGCTGGGAGGTTAGTCGGTTTGGGCAGGGTTTGGTCAGTGCATCAGGCTAGGAAAGGAAGCAGGGAAAGGACCACCAGATCAACGGGAATTAACATCAGAAGGAGGTATTTTAATTATGAATTTGTTGATTTATATTCATGACGTGGATAAATTTTAATTTATGCTGAATATTTATGCTTATATGATGGTGAATGAATTATTTATGCAATGAGAAAGGAATTATATGTTTAATTGTATGAATTTTTGGATTTAATTAAATTAGGTATCTACACATGGTATCGGAGCCCTGGTTCAAAATCTGGAGCCAAGGGATTACCCACCTACCCAAACCCTTAATTAGATATAAATCTGGGCCAAGCTCCACCTCCACCTAAGCTCCACCTAACCTGCAAGCCAGGCACACAAACTTTTTTTATACACAGATAAATATATATATATATATATATATATATATATATATATATATATATATATATATA
>ML781537.1:1515423-1551398 GCA_009831015.1 Picea engelmannii
CTTTTGTTAATATGTTATTTCTTAGAGACTGCAATGTTAAAGGAAAGAATTTAACCATGCCAAGCTGAGAAAATATATATAATCTACCATAGCTGCAAGGTAATCATCGAAGAAGGAAAAACAAGTAAAAGACATATATTTAGAACATTGATTCTTAGTTACACATATCACCTTTAACCAAGTAAACAATCCCTAAAATATCATGATAGAGTTGTCTTCTGATGATATAATGGGCACTTGAAAACAAATGAGTAATTATTTTGAAACTTTCAATCGCATGAGATGTGAATACTAAATTTATTACTCCAACAACATCTTGGATCTTTGTCAGAGTCCAGGACTGATTGTAATTGCCATGAAAGAACTCTCTCAGAAGGAAAAGACAAACAGAGGTGGACATTCTAATGTCTCAACTCTCCATCCATAGACAAATTTGGAGTTAGAGTCCATGATACTAAATAACTACTCCTCGTTTAAACTAGCTGCATACCTTGTGTTTACGAGCAAACTCTTCGAGTTGTTCCCTAAAAGTCGCAAGTTTCTCCATAAAGTCTTTCCGTATAGTAGCTACATTTTCCCCAATCTCCCTATATTTATTAAGAGCTGCAGCAACATTTTGAAGACCTGAAATTCCTAGTCGGCACCTCATATTGACAAATTTCAAAAATATTTTGGAGGTCCATGGGTTTTGAACCCATGACCGATTGCATAGCTCAAGCGCTTTGAGGAATGGTGCCGAGGCGCAATTTCCAGTTATTGAAACCAACTCCGTGAGCCAAGCACCTACACCAACACAATTAGCATCGAACCACAGTCCATAACAATGTACAAATCAAAGCCAAGTCACATGGAGAAGGAGCCATCGGGGGGAATTCATAGTGCTCTACGTGACCTAGTGCCAAGTAATACAGAAATAATACAATGCATAGTCCCTTATATGTGTTTCACTGTTGCTAATACAAGAAAATAAAGCACTCAGAATTCAACAACATTAATCAAATATCATATATAGAGTGCAAAATAAATGCAGTACTCATCACTGCCTACGACTATACAGTGATCATTTGCATCCTCTATCAATTTTGAAGTGAAGTATATCAAATTTCAATCAATCCATTAGAATTGTTTACCTGTTGCTAATACAAGAAAAGAAAGCAATCAAAATTCGTCAACTTTAACCAAATACCATATACAGGGAGCCAAAGCCAACACACAAACCCCAGTTTAAAAAAAAAATGAGCACCAGGCATAGCGCGCCGGTTGGACGGCCTATGCCAAGTTTTATTGAGTCCGTGGGGTTCGAACCCCGAACCTCCCCATAGGCGCACTACCACCCAACCACATCACAATTCAATCATACATAACAGTCAAGTTAGCAGCCAATTGAATTCACATTCCTATGATAAATGCAATAGTAACTGCCAGGTGAAGCTACGCATTTAGAGAGGCATAGCACCGGATGTTTAAAATCCACTGTCATACAAAGGAAAAAGATCAAACACACAATACACGATCCCAACGCACAAGCTCCAAACTCCATTTTGTAGAAGAGTACGACCCTAGCCGCCCCAATGACTATGAGGAGTACTGACAGGAGCGACACCGTTGGGCTACCGTGGTGGAGATGCGCAGGGAGCTAGAGCATCACCTCCAGTGTCATACAAACAGAGAACCATAAACCACAAAAATTACACAATATATCACCAACCCACGTAGCAATAAACCAAAAATCCAAAAATCATTTTCTAGGTTAGTTACATAAAAACCTAGAAAACCCATTTAAATTATAAGTAGGACCCCAAAAGAAATTAGACAACTATATTATGATGAAGAAGCTCCCTCATCTAAAATATTAAGAAAACCATAAATGAGACAAGACTAGGGCTGTCGTGCACTGTACAGACCAAGGCTGTCTCGTGATGTACAGACCAAAAAGAAAAAAAATGCTATATAAAGGGAGAAACCCACAAAGCAAATCCCAACGCCAAATGCCCAAGATGTCAAGAAGGAGGAGCCCACGAGGATGCCTTTGTGCACAACGTGTCCATGAGCTGTCAATATAAGAACCCAACACAACACACATCGAAAACACAGTCGATACCAAGCGCCAATAGAACACAACCAAACACAGCCAGCAACCAACGCCAAAGCCAAACACAAGACGATAGCCTTGGGCTCATGAAAGATTAAAAAAAAAATGGGTATAAAACTCTGCGAACAAATTAAATAGGTGGATATATATATATATATATATATATATATATATATACTATCAAAACAATATACAATTCAGCGCAGAGCCACGCCCAGGAGAACCCATGGCTCCACACCCATTGAGAGAGAGATCCATAGCTCAACGACCAAGGCCGATGGAGGAAACAAACCCTTGGTCGCGCCTAAACTCCCTTCTTCAAACTCTCCCTGCCAAAGCACCAGACGATCGAGGAAATGAGAAAGGAATGGTGGCGTTTAGGGTTTAAATGATAACTTTTTTTTATTATTTTCCAGAAATAAGGAGCAACACAAGGATCACATGCGAGGTCTAGGCCTGCGAGGTAAGTTTTTATATATTTATCTATTTCATTTATTTATCAAAAAAACAAAATTTAATTAAATTCTTATATCCAAAAAAATATATAATAAACAATTCTATAGTTTAGATAAATTAAATAAATTAGGTTTTATTTTAAATTAGGGATTTCAAAATTTAAATTAATTAATTAAAACTACATATTTATAAAAAAAAAATGTTACTTAAGGGGGTGATATGGGTTTTGAACCCACGACCACCCACCAAGCCCAAGACTTATGAAATGACCAAACACCAACGCGCCACACATATCACTTTTACAAAATAAATTCACATATAAATAATTTAATTATCAATAGTAGCAAAGTACTACCCTGAAGAATAACCTCCGATTATCTAAGCATCAAGCTCATGAGACCTTACACACAACTCATCGAGCCAATCACTGAGCCCTTCCATTCCATTCCACCAGTCAAAGCCAAGTGCTAAGCTCCAATGCCTGAAAGCCACTCTACAATCCTCAAGACTCACACCTGCAACCACCAAGACACACAATTCAATGCATATGTACAACACGCCAAGGAAAGTTCACGAGTCAAGCATCTAAGGATAAACTTAGACTCATTTCATCAAAATTAGGATGGAATTCACCTTATTTAGTTGTAAACACAAAGCATAAAGACTTAGAAAAAGATAAGCGGGAGGAGGCTTCATGCACGCTAGGAGGGTAAGTTAGAGGAATTAATGAGTGGGGTATAGTGCCAGCGTAACTACCAGGCGAAGGAGTCAATAGTTTTATTAGGTGAAGAAATCAATCTTAGACTCTTTAACCCTAACCTAGCTAATCCCCTAAAGAGAGTAATGCCTGTTTACAGACAAGTAAAATAAACTTAAGCCTAACCCTATTTTCTAGTTTAAGTAGCACCAATTCGAAACGTCCTTAAACTCACCTTGACAAATTTGGTTGATGCAGGTTAAATCATATAGGATGGTTAGGACTCGAGGGAATCGAGGCAGGGGAGCATCATCGCAGGCATCTCCAACACTGCCAGTGTCATCTCCACCATCAACCGAACTAGCTCTCATACTGTGCTTGTTGGAGGCCATAAATGAGACCTTAAAGGGGCGACAACTAGCAGGGATTGAATTGGGACCCCCACCATCTGGAACAGGTAATCCAGAAGCATCGAGGGATTCAGGTGGAGGACCTCCACCCTAAGACATCACTCGATAATTTAAAAAGATCAAAATTCTAGAGTTTGTCGGGGGTCATGCTAATGAACACGCAGAAGCATGGTTGGAAGGCATGATAGGGTGTTTTGCCTTAAGGGACTATGCATCCAACTCAAAGGAGAAGATAACTATTTTTCAGTTAAGAGACATCCCCTTGAGCTGGTGGGTAAACCTACAAACACAATTGCATCTTACCCCGGACACAGTATCTTGGGAACTTTTCGAGGAGAGGTTCCGAAGGAAATATCTGTCAGCTTACTATGAGGAACAACAGGTAGGGGCGTTTCATGCCTTAGTACAAGGAAACAAAATTGTAGAAGAATGTGAGATTGGATTTATGGAATTGATCAAGTATGTTTTGTATATGGATAATTTCCAACGATAGGTAGAGTGCTTTGTCTATGGATTGAACCCTAAGATAAAATCTATGGTGCAGATGTGGAAACCATCTTCAGTAGCAGAAGCAGTGGAAAATGCGCATTACATGGAGGAACACATGAACTTGAATGGAGGTATGAGGTCAACCTTTCTGCATCATCCTGGATTCATCGGGAAGGCCCCTAGGACATTTTCCAAGGGAGGGGGATCAAGGCCACCTCCATATGGTAACAAAGTTGCACTAATGATAGTAACCGTAGGGATTTCAATGGCAGCGAGTGCATCATCTCATTCATCACCAATGACGCAGACATGTCCACGACCATGTTAGGGAACAACTAGTATGGGCAGGGGTTCTAGGGGAAGGAACTCATTTCAAAGATAGTCACATAACAGTGTGCAAGTTCAATCCCGTGTTACCTATTCGGGATGTGGAGGACCCCATTACCAGCGTGACTGCCCAGAGTTACAATCAGGATTCATGCATAGATAAGGAAATGCCTCGATGGGAAGAGTAAGTAGCAGCCACCAGATTTACGCAGTGGTTAATAATCACCAGGTTGAGCATCAATCCATGGTGGTGGAGTCATTGGGTACGCTAAATCATATCAATGTTAAGATTTTATTTGATTCTAGTGCTACAAATAGTTTCATTTCACCATATGCATTAGAAAAGAGTGGGTTGGTAGCCTATGAACATGATGAATTTAAACATGTCAAGATGGCTTCGAGGGAAACAAGCGGTAGGACCTAGCATCTATAATTGTATAGTAGACCTAGGAGTGTATACTACTAGGTTGAAGGTATAAGTAAATATTGTTGGGGCATACGACCTAATCATTGGAATGGATTGGTTAGCAGCTCATCGAGCTTTGGTAGATTTTTTCACAAAAAGTGTTCTTTGTGTCGATGACGAAGGAAGGCCAGTAGAGATCCAGGGTGTACGGAGAAAAGTGTCATTATGCTTTATCTCAAATATAAAGGTTAAACGATGCTTGAGGAAAGGGTGTTGACTATATGTAGTGGAATAAGTGAATGAAAAGAAGGGACCCTCATTAGATCAGTACCCAGTATTGTCAGAATTTAAGGATGTTTTTCCGAACGAGTTACCAGGGTTACCTCCTGAGAGGGAGCTTGATTTTACTATTGAGCTAAAACCTGGTGCAAAACCAATTTCCAAAACTCCATATCGGATAACAGTGACGAAACTTTGTGAATTGCAAATGCAGTTAAAAGATTTACTGGACTTAGGGCTAATAAGGCCCATTGTTTCACCCTGGGGTGCACCGGTAATTTTTGTAAAGAAGAAGGATGGATCCTTACAATTGTGTATAGACTACAGGGACTTGAATCATGCTACAGTGAAAAATAGGTACCCAATGCGATGAATAGATGACCTCTTCGATCATATGAAAGGAGCAGCGGTATTCTCAAAGATTGATTTGTGACCAGGGTATCACCAGTTAAGGATTAAGGAAGGCAATATCCCAAAAACTTCCTTTCGAACACGGTTTGGACATTACGAGTTTGTCGTAGTACCTTTCAGATTGACTAATGCGCCAGAAGTATTCATGAGCCTCATGAACAGCGTATTCCAGAAGTACTTAGACCGTTTTGTACAAGTCTTTCTAGATGACATCCTCATCTATTCCAAGAATGAAAGAGAACATGAGGAACACTTACGTGTAGTGTTGTCCTACCTTAGAGAGAAAAAATTGTATGGGAAGTTGTCGAAGTGTTCCTTCTTCCAGAAAGAGATTCACTATTTAGGTCATATCATTTCTGGAGAAGGAAACTCTGTGGACCCAGAAAAGGTAAAGTCCATTATGTAGTGGCCAGTGCCAAAAAAATGCCCATGAGGTGAGAAGCTTCATGGGGCTAGTAGGTTATTATCGGAGATTTGTGGAGGGACTCTCCAAAATAGCGAAACCCATCACCACCTTACAATGCAAGGGGGTCAGGTATGAATGGATATAATAATGTGATAGTGCATTCATTGAGCTTAAGAGGTTACTAACTAGTGCGCCAATTCTACAAGTGCCGGATATGGAAAAGGACTTCATAGTCTGCACGGATGCCTTGAAGCAAGGGTTGGGGGTCGTGCTAATGCATGATGAAGGAGCGATAGCTTATGCATTAAGGAAGTTGAAGAAACATGAAGAGCTTTACGCTACTCATGATTTAGAATTGGCAGTTGTAATGCTAGATCTGAAACTTTGGAGGCACTATCTTGTGGGGCGAAACTTTGAGCTCAAAACAGACCATCAAAGTTTAAAACATCCCTTCTCTCAAAGAGATCTAAATGCCAGGCAAAGGCGATGGAGTGAGTTTATGAGTGAGTATGATTTTGGTATTTCATACATCAAGGGAAATGAAAATGTGGTCGCATATGCCTTGAGTAGGAGACCATGTGTCTTCTCCTTGGTACCTTTAAAAGTCAATTTGAGGGAACATGTGTTGGCGCAAATCCAAGGAGATAGTTGGTATTTAAAGGTTACTTCAAACCTCCAGAGTGGGAGGCAATTAGACCCAATGTATGAAGGATATAGTCTGGAAGAAGATGGACTATTAAGATATCGAGGAAGGATGTACATCCCTGAAAATGGGGATATTTGAAGCATCATACTGAAGGAAGCCCATAGAGAACTTTATTGTGCGCACCCGGGTGTGAAGAAGATGTACGTGAACATGAGGAAACTCTTCTTCTGGGTAGGCATGAAGCACGAAGTAGTCCATTTTGTCACCAAGTTCCTAAAGTGTCAACAAGTGAAAGCCGACCACCATCACTCAGCAGGCCTCCTACAACCACATGATGTTCCTATGTCTAAGTGGGAAGTCATTTCTATGGATTTTGTTGCGGGGTTGGCCCTCACATCTCATAGATACAATGCCATTCTTGTGATAGTGGATAAGTTAACCAAGAGTGCTAATTTCATTCCAGTAAGAGACACTTACGATGTCACTGATGTGACATGTGTTTTTGTAAATGAGGTTATCTATTTGCATGGGATACCTAAGAAGATCATTTTAGATAGGGACTCCATATTCACTTCTAGGTTTTGTACAAGTTTGCAGTCATCATTGGGGACTCAGTTGAACTTAAGCACAACTTATCATTCTGAAATAGATGGGGAAGCTAAGAGAGTAAATCAAGTAATGGAAGACATGCTTAGGATGCATGTCATGGATAATCAAACCCATTGGGAGAAGTACCTACCTTTGGTATAGTTTGCCTACAATAACAATTTTCATAACTCCATCGGAATGCCACCCTACGAAGCTATGTATGGAAGGCCATGCAGAACGTCATTGAGTTGGAATATATTAGAAGAACGAGTAATAGTTGAGCCAGAATTGATTCAAGAGATGGAGGAACAGGTGATTCAAATTAGACAGAGACTGAAGGAAGCACAGGATAGACAGAAAAGTTATGCGGATGCACACAGGACCGAAGGAAGTTATGAGGTGGGAGACTAGGTTTTCATTCGTATCAGGCCTAATAAGAGTACCATATGGTTCGGGAAGGGGACAAAGTTGTCACCTCGATTTATAGGAACATTCAGAATGAAAGGGAAAATTGGACCCGTTGCCTATCATCTCGTACTGCCACCCCACTTGCATAAAACTCATAATGTTTTTCATGTATCTGTTTTACGTCATTATGTTGTTGATGAATCACATAAACTAAATTGGAAGGAATTTAAAGTATCAGACGTGGGAACCCTCACGGTAGAACCGTTACGCATATTGGACCATAGAGTCTGATAGCTCGGGAACTATCTGGTAGACCAAGTTAAGGTCCAATGGGACAAGTATAGTCCAGGATTTGCTACCTGGGAAGATGTCGAGACACTACGACGAGACTATCCCTCAATTTTTTGACCACCTCGAGAATATGTTTCTCGAAGGTTGGGTGTATGTAACACCACCTTTTGACTTAGACAACCAGGATTACCTGAGGCCTACACTTTTATTTTCTACTCAGAGTGAAACTATTAAATGATACAGTTAAACTTTTAAGACGTATGAACCTTTATGAATGTTTAAATGTTATTGATGATGATGGATATAATGCAATATACTATGTGAATGTAAATTTTATGAATGTTTAAATGTTATTGATGATGATGTATATGATGCAACATATTGTGAGAATGAAAATTTTATGAATGATTAATACTATTAGAATGATGTTGGATATGATGCAATCTATTTGGTAAATGATAATTTTAATGAATGGGTGTCAAAATTGAATAATGGGATATTATGAGATCTATTTCTAACTTGAAAACTTTGATGTTAAGTTGTTGGTACAAGGATACCGAATTGAAATGATGATGGTATGAAAATACATGATGATAATGCATAGAAATGTATGAGTTTGTGTACAGACTAATCTGCAGGTTATGGGCTATGAAATAGCCAAGGGATAATGATGATGAAAGTGGATGTCATGACCACTAGTCGAGAAACATTATGGTATGAATATTTGTATGTGAAATTATATTGGTTTGGATGGATTTCTATGATATATGGACCAGTGCAGGATTTCAGGTGATGAGACTGCCCAAAACAGAATAATCGATGACAAAACTCCCAGCAACACGGTGCCACTGTATATTCCATTGTAGGGTGTGGACCCTAGTTATGATTAGGAGGGGTGGACGCATTTCCCACTGTGTATCCTCTGAAACCTAAAGTCATGGGAGGATGGTGTTATCTCACGCTCCCCAAGATGTGTGATGATAACTGTCAGTTGCCTGCTGGGGAAGCTTGGTCGAGATAGTGACACTTCCACTTACGGGTTCTATTTGGAGTTACATCAATATAGTTGAGGCTCCAACATAGTCCAACAGAGGAAGGATAGGAATGAAGATGGAAGTAAGTTAGGAAGGAAGGATGAGTAGAAATAGTTGAGAAAGTATGGATATTTGTCTGATGGTGGAATTTAATGTTTTCCCTTCTAAAAAGAAAATGTGATATATGAATATTCATAATTACATAACTAAACCACAATTGTCTAAATAAAATTGTTGAACTAGATAATAGTAATTAAAGGATTTCGCAAACATTTGATTGGTTTATTGTCTTTTATAAAAGAATGGTCTTGTCGATTGGATTGGATGCATACGTAAATTTATATAAGGGTGATAGTTATTGATTATCAGTACATGCATGAGACTTGTATGTACTAGCTACACATGCATTTCTTGTACATGTACAATAGTATGTATGAGTTTTCTTGACTTACTTACTAACAATGTTGGTTAATTGCTATGAATGTGTGAACCATGTTTCTTTTCCTTTGTACCATGAGATACCTTAACTTCGGAATGAAGTTTCCTGAAGGGTGGGTGTATGTAACAACCTTGGTTAAATAGATGCATAGGGATTATTAAGTAAAATTAATTAGATAATTAATTGTCCTAATATGGTTTTAGTTAAGCAATGATTAGTATTAATAACATTAATTAATTACTTATTTATTAATCAATTGACTCATTAAAGGTTGTGTAATGAATTAAAGGGGCTTAATAATTTTAATTTATTTAATTAAATACTTTACGTATGCAGGGGGGAAATGAAGCATTAAATTAAGGATAAGATACTAAAGGAGGGGATAAGATAATAAAGAAGGGGATAAGGTAATAAAGGAGGAGATAAGGAAATTAATGAGGGAGAGGAGAGTTGGTGAAGGGGAGATATGACGAGGAAGATTCCTACGAGAGAGGGCATTATTTCTTTGGGAGGGAGAATTATTGGAAGGGAGAAGACTGTATGTCTAGTTTGCTTATTTTTCTGGTGTTGGGAGTTCGGTTTTGGGATTTTTGAGAATCATTGCAGGGGGCACCGGGTTGCTGGGAGTTTTGGGCACCGGGGCTAGGATTCCTTCCGGTATGCTGGAGCTAGGGAGCCAGACAAGTTGCTCCTAGTTGGCTAGGAGGTTAGTCGGTTTGGGCAGGGTTTGGTCAATGCATCAGTCTGGGCAAGGAACCAGGGAAAGGACCACCAAATCAATGGGAATTAGCATCAGAAGGAGGTATTTTAATTATGAATTTGCTGAGTTATATTCATGATGTGGATAAATTTTAATTTCTGCTGAATTTTATGCTTATATGATGGTGAATGAATTATTTATGCAATGAGAAAGGAATTATATGTTTAATTGTATGAATTTTTGGATTTAATTAAATTAGGTCTCTACACACGTCACGTTGTTGATGATAAATGAATGAACCTAGATGGCCTTAGGACGAATAATGTGTTAAGAATTTTAAAAAAAAAATCCCTAATAAAATGTCGCCCAGTACGAATAATTATGCTAGTGGTAAAATTTTATCTATCTATTTTAAAAAAAATAAAAAAACATAAATAATAATTATACTCTTAGTTAAATCTTGTAGTAATAAGGGGTTAAGCAATTTAAATGATTCATAAAAATCTGTTAGGGTTAAAATTTAAAAAAAGGGGAAATAATTGTTTTATTATTTATGATAATTTAAAATTATAAACTAAAAAGGGAAAAAGGAAAAAGGGGGTTAATTTCTACACCTACCAATTTGAGTCCTAAATGAAAAGGAGAAAGAGGGAAATCTAAAATATTTAGGAAACTAGGAAAAGAGGGAAACATAAGAAGAAAAGGGAAACCCAAGGGAAAAAACAGAATGTCAAACTTAGTAAGGTATCTACCATTAAGAACTTTCTAATTTAAAACTGAACTAGAAAATTGATAATGAAGAAAGTCATTAAAACCTGTAAGAGAATTTGGGGACACCTAGGAGTGATTATAGGAGTGACTCTAGGTGGGTGAGGAAAATAAGGGAATTTAATTAATTAAAGAAATTAATTTGTGGAAGAATGAAGGGGATGGGTGACACTTGTACGGGGAGGAATTTTTAGGATACAATTTTTAAAAACTTAATTAAATGAGATTTTAGGAAAGTAAGGGACTTCAAAACACTATATAATGAAGGGGGGAGAAGGATGAGAGATCACTTATGTTTTCATAACGTTACACTGCAGAAATCTCTACTTGACTGACTTAGCTTGTGGGAGTTAGGATACCCAGCTCGGTGAGGAGTGGTAACTTGAAATTGCGAGGCAATATGGGAGCTCACTGAATCTCTGGATAGTGTGTGTGGCCCCTTTGCAGCTTGGGGGGCTAAGGGGGAAGAAGAGTACCCCTAGCATTGGCTGGGAGGTACCGATGAAGTCTTGTCGATCGATAAGCGGGAGTCACACGAAGCGCGCCAGAGGTCACTCAGAGCAGGTGATCAAGCAACGATACACTCTCTTCATTTTTGTATGGTAGATTGTTGTAGGATTTATGCTTGGATCTGCATGTTTAATGGAGTAAGTAAACTGATTGTCTAGATTGATGACTGGATTTCCTTCATATCCTAGCTCGATGATTGATTGACTCCCATGGCCTTCGTTTCCTCACATGTCTTGATCTCCTTGTGGTGTTTGATTGTGACCATTGTGGTGGTTTTTTCTATCATCCCTAGCTCATCAGTCCTCGCCTGGGCAATCGGCCAGGAGCCTGATCTACTGTCGTCGCTTCGGCATTAATAGACCTATGTATCTCAACTCCCTACCTTTCTGTGCGAGGATGATGAGAAAATGATGAACCTATCAGCCGTCTACCTCCGTTGTTTTCCTTGGATGATTGGATCCTTTCGGTTCTCTTATTGTTGTCTGCAATTTGTATTGGTATTCTGGCAATGGAAAAACAAATTGATTGATGTCTGCATTTTGTATTTGTATTCTGGCAATGGAAAAACAAATTGATTCATGTCTTCATTTTGTATTGGTATTCTGGCAATGGAAAAGCAAATTGATTCATGTCTACATTTTGTATTTGTATTCTGGCAATGGAAAAATGAATTGATTCATGTCTACATTTTGTATTGGTATTCTGGCAATGGAAAAATGAATTGATTCATGTTTGCATTTGATATTGGTATCCTGGAAATGGAAAAACGTTTTTTCTTTTAAATGTTCCCAGAGATTGTCGTTTTAAATGCCCACGTTTTTCTTTGAAATGAGCCCGAGTTTGTTGTTTTAAATGCCCATGTTTTGCCTTCAAATGAGACCGAGATTGTTGTTTTAATTGCCCACATGTTTGCTTTCAGATGAGACTAAGTTTACTATTTTAAATGCACATGTTTTTGCTTTCAAATGAAACTGAGTTTGTTGTTCTAAATGCCCACGTTTTTTATTTCAAATGAGACTGAGTTTGTTGTTTTAAATGCCCATGTTTTTTCTTTCAAATGAGACTAAGATTGTCATTTTAAATGACCATGTTTTTACTTTCCAATGATGGATTGATTTGCTGTAGAAATCACCCACAAATTTAGCCTTTAAATATTAAATTCACTTTCCAGAATGACCATGGTTTTGGTAAATAAAAATTGACTGTGTGCATGTTGAATTTGCCCACCCTTTTTTTTTCTATTCAATTCATAACTGACTTGCAGTAATGACCACGATTTAGCCTTCAAACTATGACTGTGTTTGCCCTTGTGTGATGGAATGTGTTGATGTTGATTGGATACATTTTCCTTTAATTGTTGAATTGTTGTCAACTGGGAAGGATTGGCCACCATGTGGGCACTGTGTTTTTGCTAATTTTTCCACAACGAATTAAATGGATAACAATTAGTTAAATTCCTTACTATTTCTATATTCATTGCTATATAATGGTCGCATTAAGTGCCTTGATTTTTGCCAGCAAATAAAATGGATAACATTAAGTTAAATGCCTTGTTATTGATAGATTCATTGTTATGTAATGGTCATATTAATTTCCAAAACAATTGCTACATCAATGTAAATGGCCAGCAGATCCATTCTTTGGATTAAATGACACAGCGATTTAACTATTAAAAAACACCTTAAATGCCTTGCTATTGTTGTATTACTTGTTATGACAACAGTCATGTAAACTACATTAGTGCGTTTTTAATTGTCGTGTTAATGGTCATGTAATTGCCTTGTTATTTCTATATTAATTGTTAAGTAACCGCTATGTTAATTTCATCGATAAATTGCTCCAACCTGGCTAATAGTTAGTAGTTTCCTTGTAATATTATTAGACAGATAGTATTGTTAGTTCGGTCAATATAACTATACTACTTGCTAAGATTTAATTGTTCGTAAGTGTTATAATGATAGAATTCTACTTTAAGATTGTAAATGTTGTTATTTAAGTTAATGTCTAGTTGGGTGGAGAATTTGGATTAACATAGACTTGACCAATTAGGTTATGTTAAAGATTAAAATTTGATTGGTAAGTAAGGAATGGATTGCAAATTTTAGGCTCACTGGATTGAATTTGAATTAAGGATAGAGGGAATTTATAATTATGGTTTTAGTATTGACCACTTAGATTTTCAAAATTAATTGCATTAATGTTTATTTAGCGGATGCATTATTGTCTAATTGTAACTTGACGTGCCCCGTTAGAATGGAACCCTTGTTGAAATTGAATGTAATCATAGACCAATTAGACTGGGTGATTGGTGGGGCCGGGGATGATGTTGTGTGGGTTGTCATCACCCCTTTTCTTTGTCCTCTTGTGTCTCGTCAATCTTTTTGTGGGGTAGGTATAGTCTCCCAGTCAGTATTCGGTTCCTAGCTCATCCGATTTTTCTTGAGTCTTGGTCCCTTTTGTTTTGCGCCAAGGTTATTGACGCATCTATCACCTGGGGAATGGAATGATTCCTGATGAAGGGATCATGGAGTGCCCTGGGGATAGTGATGAACAGGATCTTGACTGGAGTAGGTTCTTTTGTGTGAGTGTTGACGAGTGTGCAAGTTTATCTTGGCACAAGGGCCGAACGCCTTCAGACATTAGGTCTGCGCACCTCAAGGTTCTAGTATTTGTTCATCTAGACTGTGATGTTGGGATGGGGGTGTTGTCCCTTAGCTTGTAGGCATGGTCATGTTTGCGTCGTAAGAGTAGTCGTCCTCCTTGTTATTTTGTGCATGTTTTCCAGTTGTCTTGAGCTGGTGTGTGGTGTCATAATAACTTGTTGCCTGGACTACGTTCTAGCATTCATCATCAATGGTGTGATTAAAATGTTGTCGTCATTTCCTTCTTGCCTCTTAACTTTTGAAAAAAAAAATGAAAACAAAAAAAATTGCTTCGGTTGTTGTCGTAACGATGGGGTCGTTACACATGCTATCCGAGCGGATTCAACCCGTGACTAGGGATCGCTACGGCTTTCGTTGATATGATTTGACTATAATTTTTCTAATTGAGTTGACTTGTATGTGTGTAGGTAATCATGGTCAGAGGATGCTGCGGAGGCAGATGACAGGGTGCCTGGGGAGGAGGTGCGATGCCTCTAGTAGCATCCACACCTAAGGGATCTAACCCCCAAGGAGATGAAAAGGTTGTCGGGTAGGAGAAGATAGCAGTTGGTGATGTGGTCGGAATGATGAGATCTTTTCAACACATGTCTGAGGCACTGATCAACCGTTTGGACAGAGATGAGGCTAGAGCATCGACACCCTTTGAGGGTCCACCACACGCTCTGATTAGTACTGGTAGCATTCACTAGGAGCTTGAGAAGATCAAATTTCCTGAGTTCTTAGGTGCCCCGGACGATGCAGCAGTTGAGGCATGGTTGGAGAATATGGCGATATTCTTTTCACTTCATGATTATACCTCCAACATGAAGTTTGGAATGGTGGTCTTCCAACTGAAAGGAAGTGCTCTTCTATGGTGGAAGATGCTTCTATCGCAGCTGAACATGGCCCTTGAAGACGTGTCATGGGAACTGTTCGAGGAACGATTCCGAGAGAGATACCTATCCGAGGAATTCATTGAGCGTCATCTCAACAAGTTCAACACCTTATGACAGGGTGTTCATACGGTGCCCAAGTATGAGGCCCATTTTATGGAGCTGCTCCTGTATGCTCCACATCTTAACACTAAGAAACTTAAGGTCAACAGGTTCATGTTCGGCCTTAATGGAAACATATGTGCCAAGGTTAGGATTTTGATGCCTCAAACCTTGCATGATGTCTTCTAGAAGGCACTCATAGCAGAGGAGGAGCTTATTAGTGCTGGTCAGACTAGGACTCCAGCAAGACCAGCAGGGTAGGTGTCATCTGGTGCATAGCAGCATCAGACACCATCCAGACATACGCCAAGGTATCGTGGCTTCCATAGGGGATCCAATTTCACTACACCTTGGTGACCGACACCTCAATAGTGAACACCTTATCAGGGACCACAGCATCAAAAACAACATCAACTACAACAACAACAGTTTAGGCCTGTTCAGCAGAACATACCAGGATTCTAGGCTAGTGGGTCGTCATCTTCTACTTCGGGTACCAGGACTACTAGTCTGAAGAAGGGGTGTTAGATGTGTGGGAAGCCATACTACCAGCGTGAATCCCCTATGGAGAGGACTAGAGCCTTCGGATCAGCTGGATCGACTACCATGGGAGATATGAGCAAGGCCCATCGGATTCATGCAGTAGTGAATAAACTCCAGGTAGAGAATCACTTGACTGTGCTTGAGACGACAGGTACCTTCGCTGAATAAACCCTTAGTATTTTGATAGATCTTGGTGCTATAGAGAGTTTCATTTCAAGTGCAACGCTAAAAAGGATTAAGGTAATGGCAGTCAAACAGGATGAGTTTAGCTTCGTAGAGATGGCCTCAGAAGCCAAACAAAAGGTTGGAGGAAAGGTTACATGCTGTATCCTTAACTTGGGAGAGTTTGTCACCAGGGCCAACTTGTACGTCACGATATTAGGATCTTATGATGTCATGATCGGTATGGACCAGTTGGAATCACATCAGGCGATACTCAACTACAAGATGAAACAATTGAGCTTGGTCGATGATGAGGGACAGAGACATGTGATTATAGGTCGAAACCAGGTAGTTTCCCTGAGGTTCATCTCTTCCTTGCATCTTTGGAAGAACATGTGCATGGGTTTCAAGCTTTGTGTGATCCTTGCGTTAAACAAGAAGGGAGTAGCAGAAGGTCTAGAACAACTTCCAGTGGTGAGAGAGTTTGCATACATATTTTCGGAGGAGTTACCTGGGATGTCGACGGAGAGAGAATTGGAGTTTACCATAGACCTAAAACCAAGGACTGAACCGATAACGAGAATGCCTTATCGGATATCGACCCTGGAGTTACAGGAGTTGAGAATACAACTAAAGGAATTGTTGGACCTGGGATTGATATGTCTAAGTGTGTCACTATGGGGTGCGCTTGTTATTTTCATACAAAAGAAGGATGGGTCATGGATCGCTCCATTGACTACTGTCAATTGAACAAGGCCACGATCAAGAATCAATATCCGTTGCCGAGGATTGATGATTTGTTCAATCATATGAAGGGTGCGACGATGTTCTCAAAGATCGATTTGTGATCAAAGTACCACCAGTTACAGATTAAGGAAGATGACGTCCCTTAGACCGTCTTTAAGACGAGGTTTGGACATTACAAGTTTAATGTTTTACCATTTGGACTGACAAACGCCACAGGGGTATTTATGATTTTGATGAATGGGTTGTTCCACGAGTACTTGGACAAGTTCGTTCAAGTATTTATTGACAATATTTTGATTTACTCTCGGATGACAGAGGAGCATGACGAGCACTTGCGCTTGGTACTACAGTGTCTGCCAGAGCACAAATTGTATGGGAAGTTGTCCAAATGCTCATTTTATCAATCGATGATTCACTACATAGGGCATGTCATCTCCGTTAAAGGCATCACCATGGATCCAGCAAAGGTCGAGGCTATTATGGAATGGCCTGTGCTGACAAATGTCCCAAAAGTTCATAGCTTCATGGGTTTATCAGGATACTATCGATAGTTCATCGAGGGATTTTTGAAGATAGCAAATCCTATCATGGAATTGCAGAAGAAAAACAAGAAGTTTGTTTGGACCGAGAAATGCACGGAAGCATTTCATAGGATCAAGGAGTTGTTGACATCAGCACCGATACTAAAGGTCCCTAACATGGACGCGGACTTCTCGGTATGCACTGATGCATCCAAGGAAGACCTAGGTGGAGTCTTGATGCAAGATGGACGAGTGATCACTTACATCTCGAGGAAATTGAGAAGGCATGAGGAGAACTACGTGACTTACGATTTGGAGTTGTTAGCCATCATATACTCCTTGAAGGTTTGGAGACACTACCTTATTGGATGAAAATTTGAACTAAAGACTGACCACTATGTACTACAACACATCTTTACGCAAAGCGACCTGAACACATGACAAAGACATTGGTCAGAATTGCTTAGCGAGTATGACTTCGAGATTACTTACATAAAATGAATAGTGAACTGAGTGGTAGATGAATTGAATCGGAGACCACACATCTTTTCGGTGTTGCCTCTTTAGATGAATCTACGTGAAAAGATTCTAACTTTATAGCATGACAATGACTGGTACAAAGAGGTCGAGGGTTTTATTGGACAAAACACAATGATGGTACCTAGATTTGAAGGATTTTCGTTTGATAGCGATGCTTTATTGAGGTTTAAAAATCAGATTTATGTACCGCCAAACGACAAGTTGAGGATGTTGATCCTAAGCGAGGCTCATAGAGCCATATACATGGCTCATCCGAGAGTCACGAAGATGAGGGAGGACCTTAAACCCTTATTCTTCTAGAAGGGATTGAAGGAAGACATAGTTAACTATGTGGCCAGATGTCTATAATGTCAGTAGGTAAAGGCTAAACATAAACACCCAGCATGATTACTACAACCACAAGCTATTCCAGAATCAAGATGGGAGGTTATTTCGATGGATTTTATTATTGGATTGCCACTGATGGCAAGGAGACATGACTCGATTTTCATAGTAGTAGACACTCTGATGAAGAGTGCTCAGCTTATCCCTGTGTGTACGACGTATCAGACACCTGACATAGCTAGAGTTTTCATCAGTGAGATTGTGAGCCTACATGGAGTGCCTAAGAGGATTATATTCAATCGAGGATCGGTGTTTACTGGATGATTTTGGACGAGTTTCCAAGAGGCCTTGGGAACCCAACTTAACTTTAGTACTGTGTATCACCCGGAGAGTGACGGGAAGATCGAATGAATGAACAAGACCTTGGAGGACATGTTGTGAATGTACGTTATGGACCAACAAAAGTGTTGGGAAGAATTCTTACCACTAGTGGAATTTTCTTATAACAATAGTTACCAAACCACCATTAAGATGGCACCTTTCGAGTTTCTTTACGAGTGACCATGTCAGACACCTTTGAGTTGGGATCGGCTTGAGGATAGGGTCCTGGTGGGACTAGAAGAGATCCTAGAAATGGAAGAGAAAATGAAAATGAAAATACAAAGGATTAAAGAAGGACAGAATCGACAGAAGAGTTATGCCGATGCACACCATGTCAACCGTAGTTACGAGGTCGGAGATCAAGTCTTCTTACGGGTTAAACTGCATAAGAGTTCGATCAAGTTTGGAAAGGGAGGTAAACTCTCTCCCAGGTTCATGGGACCTTTCGATATTGTGGAGAGAAAGGGGCCAATGGCCTATCGACTAGCCTTGCCTAATTCTTTGAGGCATATGCACGATGTTTTTCATGTATCTATTTTGAGACATTATATTAGTGATCCTACACATGTTATTGACATGAGTTCCTTGCAGGTATCGGATGAGGGGGAATTCATGGCTAAGCCGATCCGCATCCTGGATCATTGCGTTCGATAACTATGACGTCGAACAGTAGACACGGTCAAAGTCCAGTGGGACAACTATACTCTGCACTCGGCAACCTGGGAGGACGCATATGATATGCGCCAACAATTTACATTTTTGTTTGATAGATAGAATTATGATATTGTGATAGACATTATTCTGGCACTTATACTGTGAAACTTCAGGAAGATGTTTAGACCAAGAGTGGGTGTATGTAACATCCCACTCTGGTGCACTAAGAGAACTTATTCTTTGAGGACACTTGCTCGCAAGTGATCTGGATTATTATGCTATTAAAACATTTGATTTTGATTATGAGGCATTATGGGTTGATGACATGTTGTTTTATTGCATTGACATAGACAGGTTCTATTGACTCGGTTTTACTGAGTGTGAAGGATTTTGGACCTCGAGGATATAGAGGCATCGATGGAACCCCTTGGACTCTGGATCGAGTCGGGGAGTGTACCATTGGGGTTTGATTGTTTTAGTGTGATGTTAGTGCATTTGATTAGATGATATGATATGGATATATTCTGACATGATTCATTGATGATGTAGGCTGACGATAGCTTCTCGACTAGACTCACATGTGGAGTAAAGAGATCATGCATGACAACCAGATATGCTGAGGGAGAGGTGTGGACAACATCCCTGCCACAACCTACTAGAACTCTCGTTGTGGCTCAAACTGTAGGTTAATGTTTACCTAGTTCGAGAGGACCCACGATGTTGTGAGGGCGGACTGCGAAAGTCACTCACGATGATTCTAAGGGGAACGCAATAAGGTAGGGGCCTTATTCCTTAGAGGCCCTTAGTCTCCCACAAGTTCACCTGGTGGAGTATTGACTCCAGAGGTTTTTTATGTCTACCAAGTCAGTCAAGAGGTCAGTGGCACCCTTGGAGCACGTGGTGCGTCCTGAAGGGCACGTTGTGCAAGAAAAATGGAAAGAGGTGAGTGGCACCCTTGGAGCACATAGTGTGTCCTGAAGGGCATATCGCAAAAGGGAAATAAATTAAGGTGAGTGGCACCCTTGGAGCACCTAGTGCGTCCTGAAGGGCACGTCGCGTTGTTGATGATAAATGAATGAACCTAGATGGCCTTAGGATGAATAACGTGTTAAGAATTTTTAAAAACAAATTCCCTAATAAAATGTCACCCAGTACGAAAATTTAAGGTCTAAGTCTAAATTATGCTAGTGGTAAAATTTTATCTATCTATTTTAAAAATAAATAAAAAATAAAAACAACATAAATAATAATTATATTCTTAGTTAAATCTTGTAATAATAAGTGGGTAAGCAATTCAAATGATTCATAAAAATATGTTAGGGTAAAATTTAAAAAAAAAGGCAAATAATTGTTTTATTATTTATGATAATTTAAAATTATTAACTAAAAAGGGAAAAAGGAAAAAGGGGGTTAGTTTCTACACTTGCCAATTTGAGTCCTAAATGAAAAGGGGAAAGAGGGAAATCTAAAATATTTAGGAAACTAGGAAAATAGGGAAATATAATAAGAAAAGGGAAACCCAAGGGAAAAAGTAGAAAGTCAAACTTAGTAAGGTATCTACCATTAAGAACCTTCTAATTTAAAACTGAACTAGCAAATTGATAATGAGGAAAGTCATTAAAACCTGTAAGAGAATTTGGGGACACCTAGGAGCGATTCTAGGAGTGAGTCTAGGTGGGTGAGGGAAATAATGGAATTTAATTAATTAAATAAATTAATTTGTAGAGGAATGAAGGGGATAGGTGACACTTGTACGGGGAGGAATTTTTAGGATTTAATTTTTAAAAAATTAATTAAATGAGATTTTAGGAAAGCAAGGGACTTCGAAACTCTATATAATGAAGGGGGGAGAAGGATGAAGGATCTCTTCTGTTTGTGTAATGTTACGCTGCAGAAATCTCTACTTGATTGACTTAGCTTGTGGGAGTTGGGATACCCAGCTTGATGAGGAGTGGTAGCTCGGCCTTGCGAGGCAAGATGGGAGCTAGCTGAATCTATGGATAGTGTGGGTGGCCCCTTTGTGGCTTGGGGGGCTAAGGGGGAAGAAGAGTACCCCTAGCATTGGATGGGAGGTACTGGTGATGTCTCACCGGTCAACAAGAGGGAGTTGCACATAGCACGTGAGACATCACTCAGAGCGGGCGATCAGGCAACTGTACGCTCTCTTCATTTTTGTATGGTAGATTGTTGTAGGATTTATGCTTGGATATGAATGTTTAATGGAGTAAGTAAACTGATTGTCTAGATTGATGACTAAATTTCTTTCATAGCCTAGATGGATGATTGATTGACTCCGATGGCCTTCGTTTCCCCACATGTCTTGACCTCCTTGTGGTGTTTGATTGTGATCATTCTGGTGGTTTTTCCTATCATCCCTAGCTCATTAGTCCTTGCCTGGGTAGTCAGCCAGAATCCTGATCTATGTTAGTCGCTTCAGAGTTAATAGATCTATGGATATCAATGCTTTGCCTTTCTGTGTGAGGATGATGAGAAAATGATGAACCTATTAGTCGTTTACCTCCCTTGTTGTCCTTGGATGATTGGATCTTGTCGGTTCTCTTACTGTTGTCTGCAATTTGTATTGGTATTCTGGCAATGGAAAAACAAATTGATTCATGTCTACATTTTGTATTGGTATTCTGGCAATGGAAAAACAAATTGATTCATGTCTACATTTTGTATTTGTATCCTGGCAATGGAAAAATGAATTGATTCATGTTTTCATTTTGTATTCGTATTCTGGCAATGGAAAAACGAATTGATTCATGTCTTCATTTTGTGTTCGTATTCTAGAAATGGAAAAACAAATTGATTCAAGTTTTCATTTGGTATTGGTATCCTGGAAATGGAAAAAGATTTTTTCTTTTAAATGTTTCCAGAGATTTCTGTTTTAAATGCCCACATTTTTATTTCAAATGAGACAGAGTTTGTTGTTTGAAATGCCCACGTTTTGCCTTCAAATGAGATCGAGATTGTTATTTTAATTGCCCATGTTTTTGCTTTCATATGAGACTGAGTTTATTGTTTTAAATGACCATGTTTTTTCTTTCAAATGAGACTAAGTTTTATGTTCTAAATGCCCACGTTTTTTCTTTCAAATGAGACTGATTTTGTTGTTTTAAATGCCCACGTTTTTTCTTTCAAATGAGACTAAGATTACAATTTTTAATGCCCACATTTTTTCTTTCCAACGATGGACTGAGTTGCTGTAGAAATCACCCACGAATTTATCCTTTTAAATCTTAAATTCACTTGCCGAAATGACCATGGTTTTGGTAAATAAAAATTGACTGTGTGCATGTTGAATTCGCCCACCCTTTTTTTTGCTATTCAATTCATAACTGGCTTGCAGTAATGACCACGTTTTTGCCTTCAAACTGTGACTATGTTTTCCCTTATGTGATGGACTGTGTTGATGTCGATTGGATACGTTTTCCTTTAATTGTTGAGTTGCTATTGAATGGGCACGATTGGCCACCATGTGGGCACTACCTTTTTGCTAATTTTGCCAGAGCGAATTAAATGGATAACAGTTAGTTAAATGCCTTACTATTGCTAGATTCATTGCTATGTAATGGTCGCATTAAATCCCTTGATTTTTTCCAACAAATAAAATGGATAACAGTGAGTTAAATGCCTTGTTATTGCTAGATTCATTGTTATGTAATGGTCATATTAATTGCCAGAACAATTGCTACAGTAATGTAAATGGCCAGCAGATTCATTCTTTGGATTAAATGACACAACAAGTTGAATGTTAACTAACACCTTAAATGACTTGTTATTGTTGTATTACTTGTTATGAAAACAGTCATGTAAACTACCTTGTTAGTGCGCTTTTAATTGTCATGTTAATGGTCATGTAATTGCCTTGTTATTTCTATATTAATTGTTAAGTAACCGCTATGTTAATTTTCTCGATAAATTTCTCCAGCCCTACTAATAGTTAGTAGTTTCCTTGTAATATTATTAGACAGATAGTATTGTTAGTTCGGTCAATATAAATAGACTACATCCTGAGATTTAATTGTTCATAAGTGTTATAATGACAAAATTCTACTTTAAGATTGTAAATGTTGTTATTTAAGTTAATTTCTAGTTGGGTGGATAATTTTTATTAATTTGACTTGACCGATTAGGTTGTGTTAAAGATTAAAATTTGATTGGTAAGTAAGGAATGGATTGCAAATTTTAGACTCGCTGGATTGAATTTTAATTAAGGATAGAGGGAATTTATAATTATGGTTTTAGTATTGACCACTTAGATTTTCAAAATTAATTGTATTAACATTTATTTAGTGAATGCATTATTGTCTAATTGTAACTTGACGTGCCCCATTAGAATGGAACCCTTGTTAAAATTGAATGTAATCATAGAGCGGTTAGACTGGGTGATTGGTGGGGGCGGGGACGATGTCATGTGGGATGGTGTCACCCCTTGTCTTCATCCTCTTGTGTCTCACCAACCTTTGTGTGGGGTAGGTATAGTCTCCCAGTCAATATTCAGTTCCTAGCTCATCGAAGTTTTCTTGAGTCTTGGTCCCTTTTGTTTTGTGCCAAGGTTATTGACGCATCTATCACCTGGGGAATGACATGATTCCTGATGAGGGGATGATGGCATGCCCCGGGGATAGCGGCAAACGAGATCTTGGCCATAGTAGGTTATTTATTGTGAGTGCTGACGAGCGTGCAAGTTTCTCTTCGCATAAGTGTCGAACACCTGCAGGCATTAGGTCCACGCACCTTAAGGTTCTAGTATTTGTTTATCTAGGCCGTGATGTCGGGATGGGGGTGTTGTCCCTTTTCTTGTAGGCATGGTCATGTTTGCGTCAGAAGGGTAGTTGTCCTCCTTGTTATTTTGCACATGTTTTCCAGTTGTCTTGAGCTGGTGTGTGGTGTCATAGTAACTTGTTTCCTAGACTGTGTGCTAGTGTTCGTCGTCAATGGTGTGATTAAACTGTTGTCGTCGTTGCCTTCTTGCCTTTTAAATCCTGAAAAAAAACTGAAAAAAAAAAAAATGCTTCGCTTGCTGTCGTAAC
This sequence comes from Picea engelmannii, assembly GCA_009831015.1. Classification (NCBI taxonomy): domain Eukaryota; kingdom Viridiplantae; phylum Streptophyta; class Pinopsida; order Pinales; family Pinaceae; genus Picea; species Picea engelmannii. The sequence continues at coordinate 1,539,329 of ML781537.1, forward strand.
GATGGGGTCATTACAAAAGGTAAAATGAGGACTGTGAAAGGTACTTATTAGATGTTGACATAGATTTAATATATTACACATCTATTAAATTATTCATTTATTAACAATAACTAATTAATGATATTAAATTTTTATGTTATCATATAGTTTCTTGAGAGTGGGATGCTTTACATTTATACATTGCAAACATCCTTGATTGGATGGAGCATTGGATAGAATATAATGAAGAATACTTTGGTAGGTTATCATGGGAAGGGGTCAGTAAGATGATTAAAACAACGCATCGTCATCAAGACCAATTTCCTGATCTTACATCAAGGGAGGTTGATTTATCATTTGGTTTAAAAGATAAACAGGCAAGTTAAATTTGTTACCCACATTTTCCTAGTATTTTCCCAATTTTTCCATGTATTTGGTTTATTTAATTATTGAAATATATATTTAGTAAGTCCTATATGAGGATTATTAATTCACAATTTATTTTTTACTTGTTTTCCATGTTGCAGTTGAAACATCACAAGGCTATGTGGTGTAATGATCATAAATTTTGTATCAAAATGTTGGATGATAAGATGAAAACCTCACATTGTGGGATAACTACAATGTTCAAGGTCACCAACATTTCCTCTAGAAGTGACAGAAATCTAGAAGAAATTGCGAATAGGTACTATGTCCATTTGGAGGATATAATTGAGTGTGATTTAAATTCCTTTAAAATAGTTTTGTTTGAGGTTAAATGGTACATGCTATAGATGCATGAACATGATCCTGAAAGAACTGTTATTGATTATGATAATGGATTTATCATGGTTAATACAAGGGCATTTGAACTGGGTACAGAGCCTTCTATTCTTCCAAGTCAATGTGTAACAACCCTAATTGGATAAATTCTTAAAGATTACAAAGTAAAATTAATTAAAGAAAATAATTGTGGTTAACTAAGTAATAATTTAACTACAGATCACATTTAATGACCTGAGAAATAAATTTAAGAGATCAATGAAACATGTTATAAAATGGTTACGTATGTAGAGAGGGATAGCCTATGAATCCCAAGAAGATAAAACATTGAAGGGGGACGAGGGACGGAGGATGGGGGGTGGTTGGAGAAGTAACTGCATGAGTCGATGGAGGAGGAATAAGGGAGAAAGGAAGGATTACGCGAGGGCGATTCGAGGGAGGATGGATTTGGGAGGACTATGAGATTTGCTGTGAGCAGAGAGTTTCTGACCGTGGATTTTGATCAGTTGAGGCATTGAGTTGCTAGAGGTTTTGGGCACGGGGGCCAAGATATCCATAGATATCCTGGAGCTAGGTAGTTTTCCTAGATGGCAGGGAGGACAGTAGTTTTGGGCAGTTATTTTCTTGTTTCTGGCAGTGTTGATCCAGGTATCAGGTAGCAGGAAGGAAACAATAGGGCAGCAAGGCAACATAAATTAGCATCAGAACCAGGTAAATTGTTAAATTATGTATTTATTTCATTCTGAAATAAAAGCATTATTCATTGATAAATTTAAGTTGCTGAAGTTGTTATAAAGATTGTTGTTATGTTATGAAGTTGTTATCTCAGTGAATGAAATAAATTGATTATGGAAGTAAATGTTGTTTAGAATTATTTGGTTGTTACATATGGTATCAGAGCATCTTAGTTCGAAATCTGGGCCTAAGGGCCAAAATCCCAAACGATTAACTCCAGCCACACTTAACCTGTAAGAAACACATGTTAATTGTGTCTTAATAGATTGTGTCAAGCAACATTCATCTTGACCAAATATAACTGATACAGTATCAGAGAATATACTCAGGATAACACCCCTATATTATCCAAGCAAATGGTCTCATATATATCACAAGCCACTGTTTTAGGCAATACCCTGTAACTGGATCATATATGGCTACTACAGTTAGTCTGAAAATTGAAAGGAATGCCTTTAAAATAGTGACAACAAACTAGAAAGTTTGAAGGATCACTTCCTATAAAATAGCTACCCTTAAAGAAGCCTGATAGAGCTATTGAGCACAAAAAATAGAGTTGATAATTTAATTTTATTTGAGCAATATTTGTCAATGAAGTTTTGGGTAAGAAAACAACCTAAAATCGATGGAAATGTCGAGGGAAACTTTTGTCGAAGGATTGAAGTTGGAAAGATTCTATAACTACATGAATTATACTATATAAAATGAAATAGGACTTTTTCAAGACCTTGAAAAGGCCTACTTCACCTCGAACTTACCTAAATGAGGAACTGCCAATGCGCAGTCGGAAAAAGGAAATTTAGAAGACTTGTATTACGCGGGAACAGTGTAAACTAGTTGCCTATATTAGCCTCAGTAAAATTTTAAATAATGAAGAATCTCAGGAACTATAGACCCATACAAATTTTAACCTTGCTAAGAAAGAAATTTTAACACTACGTAATGTTTTATGCAACTAATCGATTATCCCGAAGGAGAGCTACCGATTATGCGGGAGAACGGATCTAAGCCGTCAGATCTCGGGCAGATACCCAACAAACGTCGGATCTACAAGGAGTTGCGAGGGAGTTAAGTCCTCAAGGGATACAGGAGGAGAAATCTTGACGAGATGTGTGAAGGCATCGGGATATCGGTGTTCGTGAAATCGGGATTCATGAGGTCAAGAAAGTCGAGACATTTTAAGTCTCAAAATAGAGAGATCAGATCTAGACCGTCCATTGAAGAGAGACACATGGCGGAGATCAAGCACCCATCGACATATCGTTAATCAAGAAATCGGAGTTCCTAAGGATAAGAGAAACGAGTCATTGGAAGTCTCGAAATCCCGACGTAATCGGGGTCGTCTGTTGGAGGGACGCATGGCAACAATCGATCACCACCCAAGAGAGCCTGACAGGAGGTCAGTCATCGGAGAATCGATGTTTTTTTAAGCCGGAGAATCGAGACCTTGTGGTTCTCGAAATCCCGAGAAAGGATCCTAACCGTTGATCTCGGCAGGACACGCGTCAGCATTCTGGGGAGGCATCGGGATTTTACCCATCGGGGATTTCAGGAGTGTAGAATCATTGTGTCAAGGAATTGCGATCCACGATTTCCCAATAGGATCAGAGCCATCCAAACAACAGGGACATGTGGCAAGAGATCCCGAAGAGTCAGGGATCGGGAAATCGGGGTTTTCGAAAACAAAGAAACCTCGTCGCTGGGAATAGCGATCCACGATATCCCAACAGTGATGTAAGCGTTGTGGGACCACCAGAGTCAGAGTGGAGGATAGGTGTCCATCATCCGCGAAGATTCGGGAACTCTGTGAGCAAGAGGTCTGGAAATCTGTAGAGAAAATCCTGATACAATCAGAGCCGTCCATCTATGGGACAGGTGGCAACCATCGAGAACCATCGACGTTTAGCCCCATCAGGAAATCGGGAATCCAGGGGACATGATGTTTAGGAACTTTTAATTCGTGATCCGCGAAACCCTGATGAGTGGGGGCCAGTTGTCGTCACAACAGAGAAGGAGGACAGAGGCGTAGTGGAGGCCAGCTGTCAGCCAACCGGGGAGTCGGGATATCAGGGTTTTCGAGGACATAGAACGCTCGCATGTTGGATCGCGATCCACGATATCCCGCTGGGAGTTTTGAACCATCCATCGATGAGGACGTGTGGCATGAGATCCTAAAGAGTCGGTGTTTGGGGGCATCAGAGTTTTCGCAGGTAAATAATTTGTGCAACAGGAAATCGCAATCTGCGATTTCCCGACAGGATCAACACTATCCATCAGCAAGGATGTGTGGCGAGAGATCCCAGAAAGTCGGAGTTTGGGATATTGGAGTTTCCGGAGTCGTGAAACTCTTGCACAATGGAATCACGATCCGTGATTTCTTGACACGGTCGAAGCCGTTCGATTTGAGGGACGCATGTTCGAGAATCTAAAAGAGTCGGGGTTCGACATTTCAAGGTTTCTGCATACAAAGGAATTGTTGCATTAGAAGTCATGATTTCACGATACCCGATGGAGCGACAAGGAAGTGGTGACATGGAGGAGAGAGCTCACACATGCATCAGGGATCGACATTTTGGGATTCTCGGTGATGAGAAAATCGTGCCAGGAGAAGTTGCGAAACCCCGAATCCCAGCAGAGAGTATGACGGTGGTCACATGAGAAAGAGTCGTATGGGCCCAGAACATAGCCAGGAAGGGCTAAAGTTTGAAGGAAGTGCATCGGCATGTCGGGGATCGCAGATCCCGTGGACAAGGGTATCAGGGTGTTGAAAACCCTGAAATTTCGATAAGGGATATGACTGCAGTCACCAAGAGAGGCCGTGTGGACCACATGCATAGCTTGGAGGGCTAATGCGCTAGGAGCATATCAGGGATCGGAGAATCGCGAGTCCTAAGGACTTGTGAGGTTCGACATTGGGAACCCTGAAACTCCGATGTAGGATAGGGTTGGGGTCACATGGAACGACGGTCATATGAGGGTGATGTCTAGCCTGGAGGGCTAGCACATAAAGTACCATATCGAAGAATCGATAATCAGGAGTCTGTGAGGACAGAGGTTCATGACAGCGAGAATCGCAAAACCCTGAATCCCGATAGGGAATAGGACTACAGTCACATAGGACAGGGTCACATGGACCAAAGCATAGCCAAGGGAGGGCTAAAGTTAGAAGGTAGTGCATTGGCATATCGGAGATCGGGAGTCCGTGAGGATAGGAAATTCTCAGCATCGGGCATAAGAAAACCCCGAAACCCAAAATTTAGGTGGGGAATTTCACAGTTAGGAGCAAAGGGCCATGGGAAATATGGGAAGACAACGTATATGCATACACCCACCTAACATCTACACCCATCTAACTACATGCATATGCACAGACGAATAAATTTATAAATATAAATGAAATAAATTGAAAGCAAAATACCAAAATCCATAAAAAGATGGAATTACAAGCAAATCATTTTGTTTCAAAAGAGGAAATTAGCATTCATTACCACAGTGTAAGGAGGGTTTATGCAGATTCTTGACTCAATCAACTCAGCGTTCTTCACGAAGGCACTGAGGCTATGCACAAGTAGGCGGACTGAATCATGCCTCTTACCATAGCTGAGGGCGAGCTCTGCAAAGTGTACAGACAGGGGATTGGTTCCCAACATTTCAAGGAGACTGGACTCCAAGTCCTGGATCTTGTCAGTGACCACATCAATATAATCTATTCCTGCAAAACGAACTAGAGCATATACAGTAATAACCAACTCTAGTAAAGTGCTCAGAACAACGATGAGGATGTGATCCATGGCAAGGGAAATCCAAGAAACCTTTGAACAGAGAAAAGGCAGATCTGTGTAGGAGAAAGAATGACGTGAGGAGGGTATCAGTGAGTGAGAAGGACGCATAGGGATTCGAAGAGCTGACAGGTGTAGAATTTGGGGGTTAGATATGAGGGATCTTGAGGAAGCCAGACGAGAACATGGAACCCATGCATGCCTGAATCCTTGGGTGCATGTTTAGTCATTTTTTTTCATATATATTTTAAAGTATAAAATTAATTTAAAATAAATTAAATAATTTAGTATAAATAATTTATATATAAATAAGGTCAAGTTAGTATAAATTAAAGTAAAGTTAATTTGGGTTAAATTAGTGTAATAATAACTTTAAATTAAGTATTTTATTAAAGTGTAAGGTTAATCTACCTTAAAGTTCGATGTTAACCAAGCTTAGACGCTTAATCCTAACCCAAACCTAGCCAATCCCCTGATGGAGTAATGCCTGTTTACAGAAAAGTAAAGAAAACTTATGCCTAACCCTGTTTCTAAGTTTAAGTAGCACCAATTTGAAACATCCTGGAACTCACCCTGATAACTTTAGGGTGATGCATGTTAAATCATAAAAGATGGTCAGGACTCGAAGGGGTCGAGGCAGGGGAGCATCGTTACGGGCACCACCAATCCCACCAATGCCACCAATGCCACTAACACCACCAACACCACCAGCACCAGCACCACCATCACTCGAACTAGCCCTCATACTATGCTCGTTGGAAGCCATTAACGAGAATTTAAAGGGGCGCCAACTAGCAGGGACTGAAGCGGAACCCCCACCATCTAGAACGGGTAATCCAGAAGCATCAATGGATTCAGGGGGAGGACTTCCACCTGAAGACATCACGCGAGAATTGCAGAAGATCAAACTTCCAGATTTTGTTGGGGGTCGCGCCAGTGAACGTGCGAAAGCATGGTTGGAAGGCATGACAAGGTGTTTTTCCTTAAGGGACTATGCATCCAATTCAAAGGCAAAGATCACAATTTCTAAGTTAAGAGACAACACCTTGAACTGGTGGGGCAACTTGGAAAGACAACTACACCTTACCCCAGACACAGTATCTTGGGAAATTTTCGAGGAGAGGTTCTGAAGGAAATATCTACCATCATACTACGAGGAGCAACAGGTAGGGGCATTTCATGCCTTAGTACAAGGAAACAGAACTGTAGAAGAATATGAGATCAGGTTTATGGAACTGGTCAAATACGTTTCGTATATGGACAATGACTAGCGATAGGCATAGCGCTTCGTTTATGGATTGAACCCAAAGATAAGAGATATGGTGCGGATGTGGAAACCATATTCAGTGGTGGAGGCGGTAGAAAGTGCGCGTTACATGGAAGAACACATGAACTTAACAGGGGGTATAAGATCAACATTTCCACATCGCCCTGGATTCGTAGGAAAGGCCCTGAGGACATTTCCTAGGGGAGGGGGCTCAAGGCCACCACCTTATGGTAACAGATTCATGCCAAGGATAGTAGCTGCAGGGATTTCAATGGCAGCTAGTGCAGCATCTCGTTCATCGCCAACGATGCAGACAAGTCCACGACCATCTCAGGGAACAACTAGTAGGGGCAGGGGTTCCAGGGGAAGGAACTCATTTCAGAATCAATCATATAACATTGCACCGGTTCAATCTCGTATTACCTGTTGGAGATGTGAAGTACCCCATTACGAAAGGGACTGTCCAGAGTTACAATTAGGGTTTGTGCCTAGAGAAGGAAAGGCACCAGTGGGGAGGTCAAGTAGCAACCACCAGATTTACGCAGTGGTTAATAACTGCCAGGATGAACATCAATCCACTGTGGTGGAGTCATCAGGTACACTAAATCATATTAATGTTAATATTTTGTTTGATTCTGGTGTGACAGATAGTTTCATTTCACCATCTACATTAGAAAAGAGTGGGCTGGCAGCCTATGAGCACGATGACTTTAAACAAGTCGAGATGGCTTCGGGGGAAAAACAAGTTGTAGGACCTAGTGTCGATAATTGTATAGTAGACCTATGAGTGTGCACCACCAGGTTGAAGGTATACGTCACTTCTCTTGGGGTGTATGACCTAATTATTGGAATGGATTGGTTAGCAGCTCATCGAGCTTTGGTAGATTGTTTTGCAAAGAGGGTGCTTTGTGTCAATGATGAAGGAAGGCCAGTAGAGATCCAAGGTGTACAGAGAAAAGTGTCATTACGCTTTATATCAACTATGAAGGTCAAGCGATGCTTGATAAAAGGGTGTCGACTTTATGTAGTGGAGGCAGTGAAAGAAAGGAAGGGACCCTCATTGGATCAGTACCCAGTTTTGTCAGAATTTTAGGATGTTTTCCAGAACGAGTTACCAGGGTTACCTCCTGAGAGGGAGCTTGATTTTACTATTGAGATAAAACCTGGTGCAGAACCAATATCCAAGACTCCGTATCGAATGACGGTGCTAGAAATTTGTGAATTGCAAATGCAGTTGAAGGAGTTACTAGACTTAGGGCTAGTAAGGCCCAGTGTCTCACCTTGGGCTGCACCGGTAATTTTTGTAAAGAAGAAGGATGGATCCTTACGATTGTGTATAGACTATAGGGACTTGAACCATGCTATGGTGAAGAATAGGTACCCAATGCCGCGAATAGATGACCTCTTCGATCAAATGAAAGGACCAACGGTATTCTCAAAGATCGATTTGTGATCTGGGTATCATTAATTAAGGATTAAGGAAGGAGATATCCCAAAAACTACTTTTCGAAATCGGTTTGGACATTACGAGTTTGTTGTAGTACCTTTTGGATTGACTAATGCGCCAACAGTATTCATGAGCCTCATGAATAGCGTATTCCGGAAGTACTTAGATTGATTTGTACAAGTTTTTCTAGATGACATTCTCATCTATTCCAGGAATGAAAGAGAACACGAGGAACACTTGCGAATAGTGTTGTCTTTCCTTAGGGAGAAAAAATTGTATGGGAAGCTGTCGAAGTGTTCCTTCTTCCAGAAGAAGATACACTATTTAGGTCATATCATTTCTGGCGAAGGAATCTCGATGGACCCATAAAAGGTAAAGGCCATTATGGAATGGCCAGTGCCGAAAAATGCACATAAGGTGAGAATATTCATGGGGCTAGCGGGTTATTACCGGAGATTTGTGGAAGGATTCTAAAAAATAGAGAAACCCATCACCACCTTGCAATGAAAAGGGGTCAGGTATGAATGGACAAAAGAATGTGATAGCGCATTCATTGAGCTTAAGAGGTTACTAACTAGTGCGTCAATTCTACGAGTGCCATATATGGAAAAGAAATTCATGGTCTGCACAGATGCCTCGAAACAAGGGTTGGGGGCCATGCTAATGCAGGATGGAGGAGTGATAGCTTATGCATCAAGAAAGTTGAAGAAACACGAAGATTTATATGTGACTCATGATTTAGAGTTGGCAGCTATAATGCTAGCTCTGAAACTTTGGAGGCACTATCTTATGGGGCAAAATTTTGAACTTAAAATGGACCATCAAAGCTTAAAACATTTCTTCACTCAAAGAGATCTGAATGCCAGGCAAAGGCGATGGAGTGAGTTTATGAGTGAGTATGATTTTGGTATTTCGTATATAAAGGGAAAGGAAAATGTGGTCACAGATGCCTTGAGTAGGAGACCATGTATCTTCTCCTTGGTACCCTTAAAGGTCAGTCTGAGGGAACATGTGTTGACACAACTACTAGGAGACAGTTGGTATTTAAAGGTTACTTCAAACCTCCAGAGCAGGAGGCATATAGACCCAAGCTATGAAGGATATAATATAGAAACAGACGAATTGTTAATATATCAAGGAAGGATGTACATCCCAGAGTATGGGGATATTCGAAGCATCATACTAATGGAATCCCATAGAGAACTTTATTGCGCACATCCGAGTGTAAAGAAGATGTATGCAGAGATGAAGAAACTCTTCTTTTGGGTAGGCATGAAGCACTATGTAGTCCATTTCGTCGCCAGATGCCTAGAGTGTCAACAAGTGAAGGCCGATCACCATCACCCGGTAGGCCTCCTACAACCACATGACGTCCCTATGTCCAATTGGGAAGTCATCTCTATGGATTTTGTTGTAGGATTGCCACTCACATCTCATAGACACAATGCCATTCTTGTCATAGTAGATAAGTTAACCAAGAGTGCTCATTTCATTCCAGTTAGAGAAACTTACGATGTTACTGATGTGGCACGAGTGTTCATAAGCGAGGTTATCCATTTGCATGGGATACCTAAGAAGATTATTTCAGATAGGGACTCCAGATTCACATCTAGGTTTTGGACAAGTTTATGGTCAGCGTTGGGGACTCAATTGAACTTAAGCACAACTTATCATCCTGAAACAGATGGGAAAACTGTGAGAGTAAATCAAGTTATGGAAGACATGCTTAGTATGTACGTAATGGATAATCAAACCCAGTGGGAGAAGTACCTACCTTTGGTAGAGTTTGCCTACAATAACAGTTATCATAGTTCCATAGGAATGCCACCATACGAAGCTTTGTATGGAAGGCCATGCAGAACACCATTGAGTTGGGATAGACTAGAAGACCAAGTAACAGTTGGGCTAGAATTGATTCCGGAAATGGAGGAACAGGTGATTCAGATCAGGCAGATACTAAAGGAAGCACAGGATAGACAGAAAAGTTATGCGGATGAACACAGGACCGACCGAAATTATGAAGTGGGGGACCAAGTTTTCATTCATATCAGGCCTAATAAGAGTACCATACGGTTCGGGAAGGGGACAAAGTTGTCACCTCAGTTTATAGGGCCATTTAGGGTCTAAGAGAAAATTGGACCCGTTTCCTATTGTCTCGTACTGCCACCCCACTTGCATAAAACTCATAATGTATTTCATGTATCTATTTTACATCATTATGTTGCTGATGAATCACATAAACTAAATTGGAAAGAATTGCAGGTATCGGACATGGGAAACCTCATGGTAGAACCATTACGCATACTGGACCGTAGAGTCTGACAGCTCAAAAATGATCTGGTAGATCAAGTTAAGGTCCAGTGGGACAAGTATAGTCCAGGATCTGCTACCTGGGAGGACACTGAGACACTACGGTGAGACTATCCCTCACTATTTTGACCACTTTGAGAACATGTTTCTCGAAGGTGGGGTGTAGGTAACACCACCTTTTGACTTAGACGACCAGGATTACCTGAGACCTATACACTTTATTTCCTAGTCACAGTGAAATTGTTAAGTGATACACTTAAACTTTAAACTTATGAACTGTAATGAATGTTTAAATGTTATTAATGATGATGCATGTAATGCAATCTATTATGTGAATGCAAATTTTACGAATGTTTAAATGTTATTGATGATGATGTATATGATGCGACATATTGTGAGAAAGTGAAATTGTTGAATGTTTAAATACTATTAGAATGATGTTGGATATGATGAAATCTATTTTTGGAAAATGATAATCTTGTGAATGGGTGACGAGTTTGAATTATGGGATATTATGAAATATAATTCTAATTGGAAAACTATGGTGTTAATGTATCGGTACGGGGATACTAGATTGAAATGATGGTAGTATGCAATTATATGATGATAATGCATAGAAATGTATGAGTTTGTGTTGCAGACTAATCTGCAGGTTATGGGCTATGAAATAGACAAGTGATAATGATGATGAAAGTGGATATCAGAACCATTAACCGAGAAACATTATGGTATAAATAATATATGTGCAATTTATATTGATTTGGATGCATTTCTATGATATGTGTACTAGTGCATGATTTTGGTACTAACACTGCCCAAAACCAAATAAATGATGACAAAACCTCCAGCAACACGGTGCCCTTGTATGTTCCATTGTAGGGTGTTGACCCTGGTTCTGTTAGGAGGGGTGGAGGCATTTCCCACCGTGTATCCTCCATTGTAGGGTGTTGACCCTAGTTCTATTAGGAGGGGTGGAGGCATTTCCCACCATGTATCCTCTGAAACCTGAAGTCATGGGAGAACGGTGCTAGTTCACGCTCCCTAAGACGTGTGATGATGACTGTCAGTTGCCTTCTAGGGAAGCTTGGTCGAGATAGCGACACTTCCACTTACGAGTTCTATTTGGAGTTAGGTCAATATAGTTGACACTCCAAGATAGTCTAGCAGAGGAAGGATAGGAATGGAGATGGAAGTAGGTTAGGGAGGAAGGATGAGTAGTAATAGTTGAGACAATGTAGAGATCTGTCTTGTGGTGAAATTTGATGTCTTCCCTTCAAAAAAAAAAAGAGAAATGTGTATATATGAATATTCATTATTATGTAACTAAACCACGGTTGTTTAAATTAAATTATTGAATTGGATAAGTGCAATTAAAGGAATTCTCACACAATTAATTGATTGTTGTCTTTTATAAAAGACTAGTCTTGCTGACTGGATTGAATGCATACATAAATTATTAAAGGATGATAGTTTTGATTATTAGTACATGCACGAGATTTGCATGTACTAGCTACACATGCATTTCTTGTACATATACACTAGTATGTATCAACCTTCTTACTTACTTACTGATAATGTCAGTTACTTGTTGTGAATTTGTGAACCATGCTCTTTTCCTTTCTACCATCAGATACCTTAACTTCGAGATGAAGTTTCTTGAAGGGTGGGTGTATGTAATGACCCTAATTGGATAAATGCTTAAAGATTACAAAGTAAAATTAATTAAAGAAAATAATTGTGGTTAACTAAGTAATAATTTAACTACAGATCACATTTAATGACCTGAGAAAT
>ML781537.1:1589004-1608632 GCA_009831015.1 Picea engelmannii
TTACTCTAAACTGTATATCAATTTTACAGCTTCAAGCTTCCCACATGAGCTTATTCTTGGCTCTCTTTTCTTAAAAAAAAAATTATGAAATTTATACTTTAATCCTCCTTCAAGCCTACAATCATCTCAAAAACTCGAGACTTGCATATATATACAATTTTTGTAAGGTTTTAACCATTTGCCAAAATTTGAGCTAGATGTAGGTAATCCCTTATATTCCTCAAGTACATAAGAGTTTAACTTTAGAGCTATGGTCAAATAAAAACATCAAAGGTCTTAAAGGAAATTTACCATGTGGTTTTGTATATATTTATCATACTTGATTATCGAATCAAAATGTTGCAGGATACCATTCACATGAAGTCTGGGCTTTGTTGTGACTTGGATCAATTGACAAGGATTATAAAAGCTTATGATTTGAGTGATTTTTTTTTTGTTTTCCCAACAAATAATTCTTGTAGTACTTCAATGCCTAAACTATGATGTACAATTCCTTATCTTATTTGGGGTATATTATGATTGCACCAACAAAAGTTTCAGGTGTTATGTTATCCAATTCCTTCATTGTATCAAAGGTTCTGCCATTATGTATCATGCGAAATTTTCTATGATTTCAAATGAAATTGAAAGTTTCATTAGATTTAATATTTATGCATTACAATTGTTTCATGTCAAGGATTCAGTTACCTGGTTTTCAATTGCAATGAATTGAAAGGTTATACTTGCCTTTTCTAATGTGCATTGAAGAGACACTTCATTCCTAAATAATTTGCTAACCCCATGAATTACCTTGGTTCAATTAAATTATCTAGGATCAACCAATTTACAACTAATTTTATATTTCTTAGGTCAATACAAAATTCACATACTCTAAATACAAAATCCATAAACAACAATAATTTTTTTCCGAGCTCATATTTCTTCATGTTGTCTTGCAATTAATTGTGTTGAAGAGTTAAAAATATCATCTCCAAATGTTTCAAATGATCTTCCCAAATCTTGCTAAAAGTCAAAATATCATACAAGGAGGCTACAATAAACAAGTTCGATAAATGGTCTTAAGATATCATCCATCAATCTTAGAAGTGTTGTCATAGTATTGTGTAATATAAATTTCATAATGACTCACTCATGCAATCCATGTGTTTTTTTGAAAGAAATATTCCAAATTATTCTTTGTGTATATTGTCATATTGGTATCCTTACTTCTAATCCAACTTCACGATAACACATGCTTCCAATATTTGGTTGATTAGTGCCTTGATTATTTGTAGGGGATATATATATATATATATATATATATATATATATATTTACTATAATCATGTTCAATCTAAAAGATCTACACATTTTCTCTAACATCCATCTTTCAATAGAATATTACAATATTACAATATTACATTTGTATACCATATTACAATGTAATATGGCATTACTATTACATTGTAATATGGTAATACCATATCTCATGTATTTTTTTTTTTAAAACTTGAAGTCATCGTCGCAATATTGACGATAGTTCATTGGAAACAAATTTTTTTTTGAACAACCGTCGCAATAAGGACGAAATTTCGTCACAATTTTCCATGCCTTTTCGTCGCACATACAACATCTACGTCGTAAGTTTGGTCTTGAGATACATTTTCGTCGATGCGTCACACATTCAACATCTGTGTCGTAAGTTATTGGCTTGGCATAAATTTTCGTCCCAATTTGCGATGAAGTTTCATCATAATTGCCACGCTTCGTCGTTGTTATTGCGACAAAATTTTGTCCTAATTGCGATGATGAATAGGATTAACTGATCTTGAAGGTGGTGACATGTGGAGAGATAATTTCTTCAATATTTCCATGCACACCTGGATCATGGATATAGTGACGAAATTATTCTGACGAAAAAAAAATCTTGGCTTTCATGGAAATTGGGACAGATAAGTGTGGAAATATCAACAAAAAACCGTCACAAATTTGGTCATATGTACTAGTGTGGCCTAACCTCATTACATAAACCTTTTGGTCATCGCAAAACATCAAGAAATTTATCCATGTTCTCCATAAGATATCGCTAACGATAATGTGTCTTGATAAAAATCATCGGTGATCTGTCCCTAGCATCATTTGACGATCTAGATTAACCAATTTTCCAATGATGACCTTTTAGATATACAAACTCTTTATCCAACACTTGGACACTCCTATTTCTCCATTCATCAATGAAAACCCAGATCTGTCTGATCACCATATCAATGACTATAAATTGTTCCCACAATGCACATAAAATTAAAAACTCCCTAGGCCTCATATCAACGTTCCATATTAACCCACAAGAATCATCAATGGTTGATGAGCATCGATTTTAAAATGTCCTTATCCAAAGCTAAAGGGGTTGTTGGCCCTTAACCAAGTTTTGAGGAACACTTGGTCATATTTGACCATTTTTGGGACTTCGATAGCCTATCAAAGATGGAGTGCAAGGTGAAGCCGGGATCATGGAAGTTAGACCCCCTTTTTGGGTCCTTTGTGGGTTTTTGGGGATAATGTAACAGGACTAGGATGTCAGCCCATAGGTTTACCCATGTTTAGGCCCCTTTTTGTAATGTATAAGTATAAGTCTAGGCTATGTAAGAATGGACCTTTTTTAGGACACTTGAGAAGTGGCTTAGTGATAAGAGCTGATCTGTGTGATATACTTGCAGAGATGAGTGCAAGTATTGTAAGTGTTGAGTGCACAGATTGTAAGAAGGTTTTATGCTTAGAGCTATTCGGGGAAGGAGGATCTAGCGAGCTGCGCAAATCTCCTGTCCTGCACAGAGTAGGTTTTGAGGATCTATGCTTGTAACCGATTGGACAACAATAATAGATAAGAAGAGTTGGTGGACATAGCCCCAAGGTGGGGATGAACCACGTAAATATGTGTGTCATACTTTGTGTTGTTACTTACATGTGTTTTCCCTCTCTTGCTAAGTGCTATGACATGTTTAGATAGATTTACTTATGCTTTGTTTTTTTTAGATGTGTATAGGTGATAGATTTTATGTGTATGAAGTTGCGAAGTGTTTGGTCTACCAAATTCAGTCTGTTGTATGTTGCTAAGTGATGAATAATCTTAAATCTAAGTATATATTGCAATGCTCTATGTTATTTGCAGAGTGAGATAAGGGTTAATTCTAGGTGAAATATTGATGCTAAGTGATTTGTTAAGTGTGTAATCACAGATCTAAATCCTAGCTAAGGTTGCAGACACCTGAGTCCTGCAATCACCCCTGCCTCTACCTCAAGTGAGACTTCATCTGCTTTGCAGGTGCTGCCGAAAGGGCCGGTAGTTAGGGTTTTGTTGGTGCATTGTTGTAGTGTTGAAACCTGGGTCTACCCCTGTGCCAAAAAATGGTTCTGTTGTCAAGACTTGAAACTATGATTGGTAGGAACTAAGGAAGAAGAAGCTTTGTGCAAAGATTCATCCTGAACTTGTGGAAAATCTGTGCGTAGATATGTCTCTCTGATGCGCAATACTCTACTCGACCTACAAAGCTTTGTGCTAAATAAAAGAAGGTATATCTGAAGAAAAGAGGTAAGATCTGTAAGATTTGTGCTCTGATAAAGGTAAGAATAGTTAAAGGTTTTAGATCTTGAAGCTTTGTACTCAATAACTAGAAATGTTTGTTTATGAACCATGAACTTAGGTATGCTTGATAGATTTTGTCCTAGATTGAAAACTAGGGCATTGTTATATGAAAGAGCATTTGATATGAATACATCTAATAAGAATAATGAAAGATATGTTATACCTATGCATAGAAAGAATGTTTGGACTAACGAGTGGATGCAGGATCCTAGAAATAAATTTTTGTAGGCTAGACATTATGATCCTATCACGTAGCACAGGAAAAGTTGGGGATCATTGAAGAGAAAGAAAGGATTAACTCTTTATTACAATTGCAGAAGACCAGGACATCTTGCTAAGGAATGCCTTGGGAGAAAACCTAGTTTCCCCTGTTGTAAGGCTATGGACCATGAAGTACTGGATTTCCCTAGAATGATTGCTAGACTTGAAAAGTTGAATATGGAGTAAGAAAGAACTGAAGGATATCAAGAGACTAATATTATAGAATAACCCCAAAAAGAATTAGATATTATGTTACTGAAAATGAAAGAAACCCTGAATGAACATAAAGATGCCAGTTTGTCAGAGATCTTCAAAGAAAAGGATAAAATCAAAGTAAGAATAGGAGACTTCGACATTGAATGTGCTCTAGATGAGGAAACATAGATGAACATTATGAAAGAAAGCACTTGGGAAACCCTAGGAAGGCCTGCTATGGTTCCTTCACTAGGAAAAATAGGGTTGTTTAAAGGAAAATTGGTAACCCTATGTGGCAGGATTACCCAGATAGCTATGAGTACCCATGGAGCTTCGACAGAGGAAGAATTCAAAGTTATTAAATTTATTGAGGACCGTGCCCCATTTCCAGATTTGTTAGGCAAGATATGGATTGAAAAAGACCAAATACAAAGAAAATAAGAAAAGGAAGCCCTAGAACAGAAGAAGTAAGAACTCATGGAATTTATGACTAGAAGGATTACCTACTTGATGGAAGAACAAGGGAACATATCTAAGATATTGGACACTAGGGACTTGGACGTCGAAGCTATAATAGCATTAGAGGAACCATAGAATAATGAAATACCTAATCCATATGTTGAATGAGTATTACCCTCAGATCTAAAGAAAGAATCTCAGCAATGCGAAGTGACTATGTCGAGAGAAGATAGGGATCAGAACGGGAAAAGACCAACTGAGTTGAAGACTACTGGGAAGAAGGCTAGAAAATTAAGTAAGAAAAAGGAAAATATTGAAAAGTTACAAGAGAAACCAGGTGGAACACTGCAGAAGGAAAAGTTAGAGCAATTGAACTTCGTCGAGATATCAGAACAATGACATATGACACTTCACCGTGGTGAAGTAATCTAGTTGTTGGACCGATATACCTATTCGAATTCTTCCCTGAACGGATAGAAAAGAATTACAGGATCACCACCAGACCGTTGGACCTCACCATAATGGACAGATCTATGATAATGGAAGATTCATACCGATTGCAAGAAGACCATTGATGAATTTCCTATTTAGCTCGTCGCACCGTGCTCGAAGAACACTTTTGCCAACTGAAAATTTGAATCCCGCAAAGCTATTGATTGTATAGAGTGATCATTGCAAGAATATTGTTCATCCTAGTGCAGTATCTGAGATCATCGTGCCCCAATTATCTTTTTCGAGTGTGTATGTACGATGAGCTCACCGTAGTTGAGGAATCCGTCACAGAGGTCCTTCTTCATTTAATGACTGAGAGAGTCATGTTGAAAAGAGGAATGTCCATCGAAGTCCAAGCATCATCGATGAGAGGAGTGCAAGCCTCCTCATCGACTGCTCGAGCAGGAACATCTCAAGCCGGCATGGAAAGGAGAACTAAGCATAAAGACAACATAGCCAATGTGAAGTTAGTATCGTCCATCCTACCAGATTACATACCCCCTATGAGCGGTGTGATTAACAAGGACAATGTCCCTAGAGACTTTGAATACACTTGAGTCACTGCATATCTACTGAAAGGAGTATGCACCTACCGTGCAAATCAAGACAAGGTTATAGCATTGAAGTTTTGTGACTTCAACCTGGGGGACCATAAGGTTTATAGCATGCTCGCCCTGTATAAGTACTTGACAATAACTAAGAGAAATATTTTGAAAATCGTCCCTTAGAAATGGACGATGAACCTCGTGCAGTCTACTTTGCTCAACGTTATGAAAATACCACACTTCAGCAGACACCAGGAGGTGAATGCTTGTGTAAAATTGCTCCTAGCAAGTTACCATGGAGGATACCTGTGGTTAAGCCATCGCATAACTGTTGATCCTACATTGATCAATAGGATCACCGAGATTGGCATGAAGGGCCCTGATCCCCAGGATTACTACCCTGGAAATACCATGGACCACGCTCTTTCATAGAATATTGAAGAAGCTTATGGCAATGTCAAGAAGGGTGCGCGAGGCTACAAGGTAGCCTCTATCGAAAGTGGCACAGTGTGCCTCACATGTCAACTGATTGTAGGAATGCTGGTACGTAATAATTGACCTACACAAGTATCAGGCTTTGTAGTTGACCTCACAGGAAAATGCGCAGAGGGACTACAAATGAACTGGGCAAAGTACCTGATAAACCAACTAGAGATTGACTATAGAGAAGCCCAGGATCAGGGGCATGAATTCCATTTTAGCTGGCTTCTAATACTGATCGCTTTTGTTGCATGGGAGCTACTGGAAAGTGCAACCTTCCCAGACATCGACCCCTTTGAGCCACTAGCTGTGAAGTTCAGTAAATTGTGGTACTCGACTGACATGAACATGCAATGGCAATCGAATTTCATTTTCCACATGTATTATAACCAATTGAAAGTAGACATAGGGGGTGAACCTCGCATAACTCTAAACACTTTACAAATTTTATAACCTCTAATAAAGTTCAGCGTGAACCACCACTTTATATACCTAACTCCACGCGTCGATGAGCACCAGGAACAATTTCATTCCTATTATAAGCTGACAGAAGAAGACCTAGAAGAGATCACCAAGGAATGTTTGACAGACCTCCTTGTTGCAGTAGATCTAGTAGACATTATACACATCAACAACCCAGAAGCTTCATAGGACACACCTAGGCCCAGTAAGACAAAGAAGACAAAGAATCCTGAAAAGGTTCAGGATGTAGATAGCAGATCTGTAAGGATGACTTATGTCACACCAAATCAAGGAGGTAATGGAGAATACTTAGAGGAAGTCGAACAAAGAATAGAATACGAAGTCAAAGTTATAACGAAGAGAAAAGGGTCACCTCCGAAGCCTCCCTCCCGGAAGAAATCGAAAGCAACTATTACTAAGATGCAGACCACACTCACTCCAAATGACTTCAGTTTCCTCCTCGCAACTATGAATGAAGCCATAGAAGAGATAAAAAAAAATAGGAAGTGAAACAGGAGAAGATATAAAATAGGATTGAAACTGGGCTCCAAGAAGTGCAACAGGCACTCTAGTCTAGCCGTGAAATCTCTACTACACCTCTACTAGAAGGAACAACAGAAGTGGGAGAAGAATCAGTTCAACTCTGCAAGATTGCTGATATAGTCGAAGTACACCTTCAACACACACGGGAAGAAAAAGCGTAGGTTACACAAGCCTTAAAGAAAGTACAAGAGGAAATCATAGAACAACGTCGAGCCATGTAACAAGAGAAGGATTCTCTCCAAGAAAAAATTGAAGAAGATAGAGAGAAGATCCAAAAGGAGAAGGAGAAACTACTCACGAAGAAGATTGGGATGGGAGAAGCAATTAACAAAGCATTCCGCTCCATCATTGGCTTAGAAAAAAAGAGAGAATAACCCTTCAAATGTCAAGTGATGAAGCTTGTTGAAATTATTCAACAACTTCAACAAAGGGTTGTGTAATTAGAGCTTCAAACTATACCAAGTACACCGCAAGAAGTGTGTGGCCAACGAGAATTGAATGTTCAGAGTGCAGTCGAGAGGATTAAAGCACTTGCTGTAGAATGAAAATAGTTAAGCAACAAAAGAACACAGATATATGAACAACTATCTGAAGACCCAGAGTTGAAATAATTGGATTCCCAGCTCTAGGAAGCAAAGAAACATGCAGATATAGTACAGGTGCAACTCAAGCTCTTGCCACCCATCGAGAGGATGAAAAGATCCCAGGAAAAGTGCACTTCCCAACAAATTGTTCGTACCACGTAGAACAGAGTGATGGAATTCACCCAGAAACTATACTAGATCTAGGAGGTGGCCTATCTACTGTTTGAAGAAATTGAAGGCCAAGGAATAGTACTAGAACAAGTATTTGTTACAGTCGAGCAGCAACTGGAAGGACCTATCAACGAAGCGGTTATTCATGAATTCATTGAGCAAGAAGCAGTAGCACATAAACAAGTCAAAGCAACTCGAGCCAAGCTCAAGACCTTTGAGGCAAAGTTACCCAGACCTGAGTGACTCGAGACAAGTCACAGGTGAGTGTTGGGGTCATGTTGGCCCTTGACCAAGTTTTGAGGAACACTTGGTTATATATGACCATTTTTAGGACTTCAACATCCAGTCAAAGATGGAGCGCAAGGTGAAGCAAATATTGTGGAAGCTAGACCCCATTTTTGGGTCCTTTATGGGTTTTTAGGGATAATGTAATGGGACCGAGATGTCAGCCCATGGGTTTACTCATGTTTAGGCCCCTTTTTGTAATGTATAAGTAGAATTCTAGGCTATGTAAGAAGGGACCTCTTTTAGGACACTTGAGAAGTGGCTTAGTGCTAAGAGCTGATTTGTGTGATATACTTGCAGAGTTGAGTGCAAGTATTGTAAGTGTTGAGTGCACGGATTGTAAGAAGGTTTTATGCTTAGAGATACTTGGGGAAGGAGGATCTAGCGAGCTACGTAGATCTCCTGTCCTGTGCAGAGTATATTTTGAGGCTCCATGCTTGTAACCGATTGGCCAACAATAATAGAGAAGAAGAGTTGGTGGACGTAGCCCCAGGGTGGGGGTGAACTATGTAAATCTGCGTGTCATGCTTTGTGTTGTTACTTACATGTGTTTTCCCTCTCTTGCTAAGTGATGTGACATGTTTAGATAGATTTACTTATGCTTTGTGCTTATTAGATGTGTATAGGTGGTAGATTTGATGTGTATGAAGTTGCTAAGTGCTTGGTCTACCAAATTTAGTCTGTTGTATGATGCTAAGTGTTGAATCATCTTAGATCTAAGTATATACTAAAATGATTTGTGTTATCTGCAGAGTGAGATAAGGGTTAATTCTAGGTGAACTATTGATGCTAAGTGCTTTGTTAAGTGTATAATCACAGATCTGGATCCCAGCTAAGGTTGTAGACACCTGAGTCCTACAATCACCCCTGCCTCTACCTCCTTTGAGACTTCATTTTCTTCGCAAGTGTTTTCGAAAGGGTCGATGGTTAGGGTTTTGTTGGTGCATTGTTGTAGCGTTGAACCCTGGGTATGCCCTTATGCCAATAGGGGTGGAAATTGGACATGTTATCCCCTTGCCTAGGGATAACTAAGGAGATCATGTCTTGAGGCCCATAGATCCTAAACATGGAGTACCGAGAGCTAGATGAATTTAGCATGGCCCTGGAGGGCCCCTGTTTTCTTCAGTGCAGTCCACGTATCACCAACAGTAGTATCCATCACACCAGCCTAGCCATGAAGTGGCGGTGAGTCTTACTCCATGAGGTAATGAGTCTGGGTATCATGGTATGTATCACTTTGATTTTTAAAGCACTTGAATATGTTGTATTGAATCCTTCTTCATTTCATGGCATTTTTCTAGGAAATTATGCTCTTTTCCTCATTCATACCTAAAGGGGTTACACGGTGTCTTAGTAAGTTTATTTCCCTCTAGGATGGGTTTCTACTGAGTGGATCTATGAAAATTCATATTTTGTTCCCTCCATACATACCACTTTCCATTTGTATTCTTTTAATCTCCCCTATCCTTGTTTGGGCATTGGGATTGGCTACACTAGGAAGGATTGTACCTTACCTTGTGGGAAGAAGGGGCTAAAGGCCCAGAGGGTAAAAGTAGTTTCATGAGTTAAAATATAATTTTGAAACATTTGACATGATTCACCTAGGGATCCCTGAGAAATTAGTGAAATAATTTTGAGTAAGAAAAAGGGACCCATAAGATTACATAGACACTCAAGGTACCAGTTGATGGATAGGCGATATTATAATGAGTTATCCTACTATGACCATGGGTATGTAGTAGTATGAAACTACCACCTATTTGGTCACCAGAACAAGGTAGTGGCTCTTAGTGGCATAACCAAGCGAAAGGGGGTCTCATCATGAGATGAACTTCTCATTTCCATGAAATGTTTGTGGATAATTCTCTCACCTCTGGTCATCAATCCAGGATAGCGGCCCTCAACTATTTCATTGAAGAAAAAGAGAAATGGATAAAAATAAATAAAGATAAGAGTAAAAGGAAATGAATGGGCTAGGAAAAAATTGTGTTCATAACAAGGTGAAAATCACCCTCTACAAAGGAACCCACATGTAAGAATTTACATTTTCCAGTTATCACACACACCCCATGCCCAAATATTTAAACCATGCCACCTCATACACTTACATGACTTGGAATAGACTCCACTCGGGAGACACCCCAAACTTAAGAGAGGTTATCCCAATAGGACACCCTGAGACAATCTCCAAACCTAACTTGTCAATTTGCATAATGTCTTTGAGCATTTGTTTGAGGTTAAGGGGGGTTTGATTCACATGTTTGGGTAATTTAATTATTATATGTGATTTACATGTTATGATCCTTGTGACTTATGAGCCCATGGAGGGTGTACTTGTTGTTCTTGTACGACCTTTCCCGGTGGAGAGGTACACACGAGGGAATGATTAGCTCATACCTTCATGAGGGATCAAATCCCAGATATGGATGTTGAGACCCCATCCAAGGGGCATGACATGGATTGAAAAATTGCACCGGGAGAAAGAAGTATGTTTCCTTTAGAGGCAACTTGGAAGACCTAGACCCAGGGGATATTTCTCCTCCTACATGGACTTTATCCCTTGAGGGCCTTGAATGTCATCATGGATACCCTAGACGTCATCCAAAATTGGTATTTTCATCTTGTATGACATTTATGAGGAATTGGTACATATGGGAAGGGTTTCAAGGCTTTGGAGTCCCAACATTACACCTTCCCTTCCCAATGTTCCATAATTGGGGCTCAATGTCACCCTAGAGGGGAATGACGTCACCCCTAGAGTGATTCTTAGATGCAAATTAATTTTATTTTGTCTAGATTTAATTTGTGTAAAAACCTGGCCAAGTCAGCCCTGTAATTATGAACTGAGGTTAATTTTAGGGTAAATTGTATATAAATAAATAGAAAGTGTCATATATTATGATCATAACTTGTACTTGGAGACAAGGAGGTCTGAACTTTGTTCTCTATTAGGGTTATTGGATGAAATAGTGAGGCACCACTCTTGTCTAAGGATTATCTTTGCAACTTGGATCAATTTTTGGAGTTTTATGGTGATCTTGCATGGTATATTCATGATTATTCTTGGTTCAAGTAAGTAGAATCTGCATTTTTTCATTTATTGAATGGTTTTTTGTATGGTTTTATTTTCTCATACAAGATTATGAAATTGCATGGTGTATTTAATGCTTGAAGTAAGAAACTTAAATTGTTTCTTTCTTACTTTTTATTTTCCAAGCTTTCACTAAATTGATCTAGTAACTAGTGAAACACTAGAGCCCTAAAGTTATATCACTCTATAGGTTTTCATTTGGTTATTGTTGCATATGTATTTTCTCTATAAAAAGGCTAAGGAGAGAGAGGCGCTAGGACCTAGAAGTGCCTAAATCCTAGCACTTTGTTTCTTGAAGTCAAAATCTAGGAGGAGTTAAGTTGCTACTCCTCCTAGGATTTTTCCCTCTTAGAATTTTGCATATTATCATTAATTAACATCCTTAGAAGAAGCCACCATATTTGACTCCATTACCCTAGAAAGGAACTAGTCATCCTCCTTTGACCTTTGAAAAGGATCATCAACTTTCAAGCCCAATTCCCTACTTGATACTCTACTAACCTCAACTAACTTGCTAATCTAGTCTAGAAATACTAACAACTAATTTTTTGTTGTCATAATCACTACTAAAACTATCATTTTGCAACGTACATTAGCCTACTAACCATCTAAGTCATCCCATAATTTGTATAAGGAAAGGTACTATCAATAAATGTTAAAGTGTGTGTTTAATTTCCTTTAAAATTCTGAAAGTTTCTATCGTTGTCATAGTTTCTATTACAGCCATTGTTGCAGCCCCTATCAACCCATACGAACAACAAAACTTCCCAAAACTCGTGCTAGGAAAATTGCTATCATTAAGTTCTAAAAGTGTGTGTTATTGCCTTAGAAAAATACTCTTTTCTAAACTGGTTTGTTGTTGTCATAGCTATTAAATTTCTATTGTTATCAACACTTTGAAAACCCTTTTTAAAGTAATTTATTGACTTGTATTAATATTGAAAATTGTGAGTGACAAAGTATTATCAAGTCTGCAAGACCTTTTGTATCTTTTCCTTGTCATCATAACTTGCAATTTTCAAGATACATTGTTGCTTCTATAATCTCATCTTTATTGTATATAAATTGTTCTAGAAACATATACAATTCATATAAGAAGTCATTAATTATAATCATTGATATCATTGTTTCTACGAAGGTTTGATGTTTCATTGGTAAAGGGCAGGTACACACCCATTTTCACCTTCCATTTTCCCTTTATCTATCCAAGTGATTTATTCTTTTGAGTGACTTAGAGAGAGGGGTCAATTTTCACCATGTCTTTATGGCCTTCATCAACCAACTAGGCTCTGGTACGTCTCCCTTAGAGTGAGGTTTTCCTCCTCCTAAAGAGAAAGAGGTACCCTATTGGGGTGACAATGATAGGGCTACCTCTGTGTTACATCAATCTAATCCTACTTGCCTTCAGGCTTTGGGAAAGTATAGATTGTGCGATAACAAGACCCATGATAACTCATTGGAAAGGTATCAAACAAAGGAATGCAATGGAAAATCTCTCCAAGCCAGAAAAGTGACTGAAGATGTCATAAAATGAAAAGAACAACATGACACAGATTCAGGGGAATAAATGGACATAAAACTTCAAAAAACCATATATGGAGTGCCGAACAACAAAATTAGGCCCATGATATCTCAAAATGAAGCCACATGAGATAAGAAAAAGAGGTAACATCAAGTGTAGGTAGATTAAGAGAAGAAATACTTTGAAAATACAGAACACAGAGGGGGCCTGAGTTTACTCAGAAAGTGGGTTATACATGTTCAAACTATCATATTCAAAACACATGAGATAAAATTGGAACAACAAGAGCACGATGGACAACTAAGAGAGAGAAGAAGAATAAATAGAAATATTGTTGAACAGACTTGTGCCAGAAATTCCTAGAAACGTTCCAATGAACAAAGGAAGACAAGAGCAAGTAGAGTCAATAATACTTTTAATGACTACAATTTATAATTTTCTTTAGGGAGAAAATAATAACTTAAGAGTATTTTCATCTTCTCTTTTTAATGCTCACATATTCATTTTCGAAAATACAAGAAATTTTCTAAATATAAGATAAGAAAAATAAGGAAAAGGGAAACAAAGAGTCACCAAAATTAAAGAATCTCTCTCTTATCTTATAAAAGAGAACTTGTAGGATGTAAAAAATAATTTTTTCCCTTTGCAATGAAATATGGTATTATTAATTCTGATTTAATAAAGAGAAGAAGACATTTTGATGTCATAACTATTTGCAAATTCTTGTGGCAATATTCTACACTTGTACTTGCAGTTTAAGTTTTTTGGGTATTGATCATGTGAAACATTTATGTGCTTAGTATCTAGAATTCTTATGTTGTTGTGATATATAATGAGTGCATGGATGATTTTGCGGATCTCCTCTTCAACTATTTGGGATGATATCTATAATATTATTTTTATAACATTCTTTTGGCTGCCATGAGCTATTTCTTCTATCAAAGTATCATTTTATGTTGTTCTCATCTACTAGTTTTTCTCCCGTGGGATAGGTTAAAAGTAGATAGATTAGATTAGTTTCCTTTTAGTTAGAATATACTTAGGATTAATTAGAAATATTTAGGGGGTAGTCTGTTGTCTTTCCCCTTTTTCCTATTTTAATTCTGAGAGGCAATGAGTCCCATAAACTCGTTGGAAATGCCACCCGAAATGAGGGTAGTTCTAATTAGGACATGACATAAGGCATTCTCCCTTACTTGCTTGACATGCCATTCAGACCTGTCAATAAGTTGGTCTACAATTGTAGCTTTAATCAACCATTTCCACTACATCCATTCATGAATGTTATTAGATAGTTGGGTGGAGGTGGATTTCATAAGTTAGGTTAGAAGCTCCGTACTAGTCTCATGTTGTATTGGTAGTTGGAAATGGGTAAAAAATTCTATAGAGAGGGAGTTAAATTCAACAAAGGAGAATAATGGTAGCTTATATACCATATTTTTACCGAACTAATGATACTTCTTTGGAAAAAATTTTATTGAATGGAATCATCTATCAAGGAGTTGGAAGAACACCAAAGATGGAAGGTAAATACATGATTTTTGGGATCTTCCCTAGGATTCCCGTCTAATTTTGGGATATTAGAGGGTATCTTGGAAGGTATCAGTGGCCATAATGACACATTTTGTATGGGATCGTTAATCAAACATGAAAAATTAGGTAGATCTAATGTAGCCAAAAAGTGAAGTTGACTAGATTTTAGATACTGGTAGTATTGATGCGGTATGGGAATACCAGTAGGACCATATACTGGTTGTCATGGCATGGTAAAACCTGATGGTCCTCCCATATTCTATGGTTGAGAGGGTTGGGGAGTAGGAAACATAAGTTTCACAGTTTGAGTGGGTAACACTCCTTGCAGAGGGATGCTCGTCATATTAGGTCTACCCCATGGAGTGTTTGCAACTCTCATATATGGTAGTCTATTATAAAGTCATGTAGCGGTGGAGGGGCCTATTAGAGCGGATTTCCCTAAGGATTGTGGTTTTTTTCTAGTAAATGATTTCCCCCAAACTATTTTTTTCCCAAAATTAGTTGTTTCCCCCAAATTGATTGATGCCCACATGTTGGTTGTTTCTCCCATGCAGAATATTGCCCCACAGCTAAGGTTTCCCCTGTGACTATAATTTCCCCCCAACTGAGAGGTATGGAAGAGATCCCCATTTGAAAATTTTCATATGTAGGTTGATTAGTTTGTGTGACTATCATTTTTTTTCCAGGTTGACTAAGAGGGGGAAGAAACAAGACACTTGTCACAGGGCCCGAGGCAAAAATATTGTTGACCACTTGACTAGAGGGAAGTGGTATAGAATGACCAAGTAAAGCGCTATGTGTAAACATTTGTGAAAATACAGTGGTGGAAACATAAATTGGTCCGTGTGCGAAAGGAGTTGTGCTCACGGGCAGTTGCGATGGGGTAATCTGGGTCAACAATGTTCCCCACAAATGAGAATCTATAGTAGTAGTGGTTTGTGGAAAAGAAGCTATCCCAGGGAGGAGATGTATATAGAGGGGGTGATACTCCCAATCTCTCTTAATAGTCAAGTAGTATGGGACCCATGTTGAATGATTTCCTACTAAATGTATCAAGCAGAAAGAGGTAGGAAGAAAAAGAATCAATATATGTTGTGTATGGTAACTAAATGAGTAATGGACTAAGATGATCAGTTAAGGGGGGATTTATGAGAGGGGAAAATCCTTCCTCGATGGTTTCGACTACCCATTTGAGTTGGTCACTTAGGGTAGCTAAAATTCTAACTTCAGAAGTCATATCTTCATTGATGGTTCCTTCACTGGAAGGGTTGTGTGGAGTTTCATTCCCTTTAGAATCCAACCCTTGCATTCTAAAAATATATTCAGAGACCTTGGTTGGCCATGATGAAGGTATAACAAAACTGATGATTCCTAAGGCCAACTACGAATGTTTAAAGAACACACCCCCCAGAAAGATAAAGGAAATCAACCAAGAAAAAATTAAGTGAATGGAGGATGTCAATTAATAAGAAAAGATATGAAAAATAACTATGATAATACTCACACAACAATCCCCCAAGGTATAATTAAGACCCTATAGGAAAATACCCTCTCAGTTCATTGAAGAAGAGATTAAACATTTGTCACAGGTACTGTAAGGAACCTTCCTTGCATAAGGAATACCCCTTGCAGTTACATGTGTTGAATCCTAGGAGAGATTACTATGTTTACCAATATACAACAAATGAACGGGGGGGGGGTACAATCTATAATCAATAATAAAAAATGGGAATGGGAATGTCATACAAAAATCTATGGCCCAAAACTAAGAAGAAATGCTGTCACCCAAAGGAATTTCCACTCTTCAAATCCCCAAACTTTCAATAGTCCAACTAGGAGAAAAAAAGAGGGGAAATATCAATTGATCCCTTAGATTGACCTCATGTTTTACTCCTGTGTGGGAGGAGATTTCCCGAGTAACGTTAATTGATACTACTATATTTTTTATATCTCTATTATTCTAAGGTCTTGTTTAGTATCCTTGGATAGTTTACTCACTTCTCCCTAATCCAAAGGCCCTATATTTACACTAATGTTGGTGTGCTATAAAACAAAATATATCTAATTGATTTTATCAGACACTTTGGTTAGTTTTTAGTGGCTATCATTTACTCAACATGGAGTATGAATATGAAATTGATGATGTTATGAATCAACTCCAAAACCATGCAGAATGAATGAAATGCAAAGTCTTTGTTTCGATGAATTATATCCGAGGAAAGGAGAGGAGATCATTTCCTTCTTAATGCAAATAAATGCTCAATACCATGGAACTTTATCTTTTCCTTTAACAAATGGAGAGAATTAAAATTCCAAACTATTAAATCAATATCCATGAAATTCGTAAACAAATGCAAGACAATCTCTTTAAAATGTGTATCCAATAATTCCACATGTAAAAGTAGAGTGAAAAAACTTTTTTATTTCCTTGTTTTCATCAAAAACTCAAAATATAACCTTCTTTTTCTTTTTCTTTCAATCAGAATGAAAGGGATCAATGAAACTTGCAAAGGATCCCAAAGATAAATAAGATGAAAAAAACAAACATTCAACTAGGCTAACAAGAAATAAAATAATACAATCACAAGGATTTGTTTAACACTTGTTACTTGTTACTCGCAAAAAAAAAAATTAAAAATCAAGAGAGCTCTTTCTAAAACACTTTAAATCTGATCAAATAAAGATTGAACATCAATGAAAGAGTTGTGATAAGGCCAATTAATTCCCGAATCTATGAAGGACCGATGTTTATCCAAAAATAAGCAAGTACTTAGTTAAAGGAGGCCTAAAACAACATATTCAAATTCCTAAATCAATAAAATAGATTCCAAAGGAAAAACAAGGAATATTGAAACGTTTCAGAACCGAAATTATAGTGGTTTGAATGCCCAAAGGTAATAGGAGAAGATTTTTTTTTAAAGGAATCATAAATAATAGAAATCACTTTAATTAAGTAGCAAAGACTCAGATGTACAAGCCTAACACAAAATACTGACAACAAAAAGACATGGTAGGGCCAAAATCCACTCAGAAAGAGAATTATCGCTCTTATAACATTAGAGACACAATGATGATCAATGTTTCATGGCTCCCCAAGACACTGAAAGAGGGGTATAACCAATATATTATCTCCCTATACTCCCTTATGGGGGAGGGTTGAAGTCTGGAAAGTGGTAAAAAAACCAAAATTTTTCCCAGATCTCATAAATGATCAGGTTCTTAACTCAGTAAGATTCCTAGTGATGATGAGGAAAGGGGAAAATTAAAATAATATGCATACAATAAAACAGATCAAGAAACAAACAAGAATTCAAAGGGCTAGAAAACACTAAGGAAAGATCCAAATGATTATTCCCCGATATGGTCATCAATTTTTGTTGTGGAAAAGTTTCCCTAGTGGACAATTGAAACCCACCTTGGATCAAGGTTCATTTGATCTAAGACAAAAGGTAACAAATGGTTTTCTATTTTCACCCTAGATCTACTATATAAACCCACAAAAATAATTGAAAAATAATATTAGAGAACGAGGTAGATATCTTACCTATTTTCCATCGGTTGTCCCTCTTTCTCTAGCCCTTGATCTTGATGTACAAGATATTGGTGCAAGATAGGTCCTTCAAGGATTGAAGCAATTCTCCTTTCTTCCACAATATATTGTAAGGAAAAATATACCTATATACTTTGATCGAATAAAAAATAGATGTGCATACATTGAACAATATAAGCATGAGGGGAATAGGAAAAGTTATATTATATGGAAAGAAATAAGTAATGAATCATTTACAACCTTAATTTATATGTTGTAGAAACTCCTATAATATCTCGCTTCCATCCCTTTGAATCTCACAAGACCAATAATATGATCCTCTCGAAGATGCCCCCCTTCACCCAATAATGGGATTGATTATATAGGAGTTGAGGCATAACAACCATAGGATAATTTTGAGGATATTATAGGATCATATGAGGATTTAGCTGAATAGAGAAGATTGGAATTACCTTAGATATAGGGTATATTGAACCAACCTATAACCGAATGAAATATCCTAGAAACAACCTCTCAAAATAAGGCATAATGGTTGCAACTAGTTCATTTCCCCCCAGAACTGATCATAGGGTGAGATTATCACTCCCTTATAACTGGGAAAGGAGTGATGATAAGGGTTCATCCTCTTCTCCATATGGGCAGGGGGGAGATGAAACTAAAAAAATGCCAAAAACGCAAGGTTAAAGATAGTATTTCAACTTCCAAATGATAGGTTTCCCTTCCAACATGTCTAAGGATTATGACAAACAATCCCACATGGTGATGAATTTGTGACTCATAAGTGTGGCACTCGGTAGTGTGAGAAATAGGCATGTAACAACACCTATCCAAATTATAATATATCCAATTTATTCTCCTCTGCATCATATTTCTAACGAATATTATTATGCCACTATCCAATCTATAAGATGAAAGTTATGACTTCCTGAAAAAAGCCACTTTCATGCCATTTGTGCATTTTTTCCATTGGTGCAGTTTTATTGGAAGACCAACTTCTATCAAATGCAGAAGAAAATCTATGAAGAACGAAGAAACATTTGTTAATGGGCTCTTATAAAACTCATAATGGTTAACACACAAAAACCTTCATACTCTCCATCTTTCGCTCCGTAATATTATACAACAATTTGGAATCTGCAACTTTGTCCTTTTTATTAAAAATTTCCAAACTTTAAAGTTTTAGCAAAACTATCTCTCTTTCAAATTGTGTACTCCTAGAAAAAATTTAGTAACCAAAGTTTTCTATATTTATAATTATTGAAAATGTCGAATAAACAAATCTTCCAGTTTTGTGATCTGGGATCACTTTTCCCCTCAAAATCCCAAAAAGCCCAAAAAAGTGGCTTGGAATAGTAGATTTTTGCCTATTTCAACATCCCTCTTCCAAAACCATTATATTTTATTCAATTTCATGATGGGTTATTTCCATGTTTTCTTTCTAGACTCTCTCCAAAATTTCAATTTAATCTAGATCTTTTCCAATGGTCTAGACCCAGATCATTAAAAACCATTATTTTTCAATTTCTGACAAATCCTAGTAGAAATGGACAATGACCCTCTCTTGTAATTTTTTATCCCTCCTTACTATGGATAAAAACTATATTTTTTTATCTCAATAGGTCCTTAATCTGCTCCAATTATGGCCAAAATAATAAAATGGCTCCTCACTTTGTTTTTTTATTTTAAACTGTAGGACAATTTTTCCTATGTGGAAATATGCTCGCGTGGATGAAGATGTGGCACCACGAGTCAACATGAAAAAATGGGAGGATTCCCTGTCACCTCTCCAACATCCTCACCTACCCCATAATCCTCATGTCATCATCATCATCT